>PXOD01000821.1:0-37243 GCA_003012165.1 Paramyrothecium roridum
GCCCCAAGGCCCCCTTCCGGGGGGGGTTAAGGTTCCAAGGGAATTTTGGGAAAAAAACCCCCCACAAAAAAAAGGCGCTTCCCCCCGGGCCTTGGGAAAGGGTTGGGAAAAAAAGGGAACCAAATTCCCAATTCCCGGGGGGGCCCTTTTTCCCTTAAAGGGAAAGGGAACCCCCCCTTTTTTTTTTTTTTTTGCTTCTTCACAATCGTTTTATCTCTCTTCCCACCTTTCACGCGCGGCCTTTGCCCTTCTTGTCCTTCTTCTTCTTGCCCCCCTCCTCGGCGCCGCTCGGGCTCGCGGTGCCGCTGCCGCCCGACGCGGCGCCCATGAGGGCCGACATGGGGTCGCCGCCGCCCTGCATCTCGCGCATCATGTCCTTGAACAGGTTCTCGGAGACGCCGCCGCCGGTCATGGCGGCGCTCAGGTAGGGGACCAGCTCGCCCATCTTCCAGCCGCGGGGCGCGGCGGGGCGCGGGTACGGCTTGCCCTCGTCGGGCTGGAGCTGGCCGCCGATGCGCACGCGGAGGCCGGGGCTCTGCTCCGTCGTCGGGTTCTGCTGCAGGTGCTTGGCGACGAGGAGGTAGAGGTGGTGCTTGTTCTTGACCTGGACGGGCCCGCCGGCGCCGGCGCCGGGCTTGCGCAGGCCGACCTTGACGCGGCCCGGGTTGGCCCAGTCCTTGGGGTGCGTCTTCTCGGGCTCGAAGAGGGTGGGCAGGCGCAGGCGCGAGCAGGCGTTTGCGATCTCGCGGGCGAGGGGGTCGCGCACGGCGAGGTTGGCGCTGACGCGGCGGCCCTCGGCGCGGGACCGCGAGGCGTCGAAGTAGACGGGGTAGAGGCACTGGAAGTCGGCGTAGACGGAGTGGTCCGCGGACGAGGGCAGGATCGTGTGGGGCATGCCGCCCCCGGCGACGGCGGGAGGCCGCTGCGACGGCGGCGGCTGCTGTCGTAGCGTCTGCTGCTCCTCCCCTTGCTTGTCGGGCACGCGGCGGATGATGTCTGACTCGGCAAAGTCGTCAATGTCCATCTCCTCTGGGTCGGAACCCAGGTCGCTGTCCGAGACCTCCTCTACTCGGGCGTGAGACATGGCTGTGTTGGTTGATTTGAGGGGTTTGCGAGGTCGACGGGTATATGGTCACCAGTGCTGGAATAAGGTCGAGAAGGGCGCGGGCTGAGGAGCTCCCAATGGGTGTGTGCGGTCGGCTGGGAGGCTCAAGAAATGATGTCGAGGATGGTGGGGTTTTGGAGGTGAAGGGCCAGGTAGGATAAGGTGAGGTCAAGCAAGTACTCTGTACATGTGTTTTTGGAAATTGTGGGGTAATTTCTCTACCTTCTTTGGTCCAGTCTCTCGGCAGGTCCTCGACCCGCCATCACCGTCACCATCACCGTTACCGTTCACACATCACCACAAGTACTCATTACCAATGTCAAAGATTCACAATTTCGTTATATGAACTCGCCTGCTTTTTTCCCTCGGCAGGTTGCTTTCAACAGACTAGCCTTCCTTCCACGAGAACATTTCTGAACCATTTTAGCTTCTGTCGCTTGACGCTAATCGCCGTCTTGTTGATATCAATGCTGCCTTTCTTTCAAAGCTTCAATTCCGCTGGCCTCGTCCTGTAATTCCCATATGCATCACGTCCTCTCGAATCACGACCCTTGTGACGAGATCAACTTGTCCTCGACTTGGCTTCACCCCCTTGTGTGGACTAGACGTTTATTAGCAGCTCCAACACGTTGCGCGTGACGTGTACCTCGCATTAACTCGTATCCATTTTGTGATTCCCATTTCATATTCACCAGCAACAGCACCTCATCCCTCTGAGGGTCATTCATTTAATTCTCTTTTTAACGTTAGATCATTGTTTTTCAGTAATTGCGGCCAGCCTTAAATTTGGTTCCCGGGGGATGCGAATCTTTCGGGAACTTGCAATAGGGATGCATGCACCACCCGTCTTTCAGCGTGGGACACTGTATCTTGAGCTCAGCTTCAATTTACCTCAAGCGGAGAGCTTGCCGGTGACTTACATGATGCCCATAAATACAGTCGGCAACTTCGCAGCTTTGGCCGGCTGCGCAAGGATTCAGACGAGCCAATTTCGCAATGGCCTTTCTCTCTTCCTTGTTGGGCGCATGCTTGTGCTCAAATGGACAGTTCTCCTTCAAGCATGGCCCTCGTAGGTAATGGTTGTTGCAGAATTTATCCGAGTCTTTGCGCCTTTTGATGCTTTCCATGATCTGGAAATCCACCTCGATAGGGTCGTCGAGCCCACGCGGGCCTGGATTCCAGGATGACTGGTGAGACGGTCGTGGACGCGGAAGCGAATTCACCGGTTTCGGAGCCAAAGGCACAATGATCTGCGGCGGTGGGCTAACAGACTTGGTAGCGTTTGCATACGATGCGGCGGCCGCAGTTGCACTTGGTCTTGGCCGCGCTGCCGTCGCGACCGGTGAGGTAGCCGGTGGACTTGGACGCACGGTTGCAGTTGGCGAACTCTGGGTCGAGGGAGCTGTTTTGGGAGAAGCTTGCTGGACCACCCGCTCTACGAGCTTTTCATTCCGGAAAAGAGTCTCGCCAAGATTCAATCTATTGGCTTTTGTATTGACAAGTTCTGAGACGGTGGGCACACCTTCGAGAATAGTGATGCGCTTTCGTGTCTTCTCATCCTGCAATATCTCGTCCAGGAATGGAGCATAGCCAGAGTCATGTGAGATGCCCAGCAGGATATGTTTACAATTTTGGTTTTGAAGGTTCCACCTCGTCAACTCTGGTAGCACATGTCTTAGCACGAAGCACATGCACGTACGTACGACCGAGCTTGAGGAAGGGGGTCAGCTCGGCGGTTGAAAAGCATGCTCACCTTTAATTTTGGAATCAGCCCTCTCCTTGCCGTACCCAACGTCAATGAAGTCAAAGGAAGCCTTGGCCTGGGTGAAGCCCAGTGTAAAATCTTTCAAATCAGATGGGCTGTCAATGCAGCCGTCGCGCTGCATGGCTCTGCCTAGACCACCGAGGTTGGCCACGATTTTGGCGACGATCTCGACATCTTGCCCTCTGTCAACGCAATGTTCGGCAATGGCAGACCGAAGCGCGTAGGCTGCTCGTTTGCCGCCTTCAATGCCTTGTTTGATCCACTCCTCGCGAAACTGTCGACCGGCGCCTGTTAGTCTATCGGAGCCGAGCTGCTCGGGCCTTCTGAGGTTTATGTTATGCATACAATAAGACCGTCGCCATCAATCAGCAAACTAATATACGGATTTCGATTCTGAGGATAGTTTAGCTCTCGGTGCAGGTACAACAGCAGGTAGACCAGCTCGGATCTACCTTTAGGGCGTCGTTTTCCTGACGTGTGGCATCTAGTTCCGCTTGGTACCTGTGGGCACTCTGCTGGAGGTCCCTTCTTGTCTTGATGGCATCTTCTAAATCGAGCTTACAGTCACGAAGCTCATTGTGTAGCTGTCGGTTCTCTTGACGTAGACTGCTCTCGACTCTTTCGCAATAAACTAGCAAATCCTACGACGCAAAGACGCCCGTCAGCGGGGGAAAGTCCGCGGTTCCCTGGAGGGCAAAAAAGGAACTTGCACTGATAATAGAATCGCTGGTTTCTCTATATCGCTGGAGGTCTTGGAACCTTTGCACAAAGTCCATGACATTCTGGCTGACAGCCATGGCGGGGCTTGTGCCTAGGCCGTGCTCGTGCTCGTGCTCGTGTCTCACGAGCGAAGACATATAGACGGCGGCTTCCGGGGTGGTGTTTTGGGTAGGTACCTAAGACAAGTTGCTGCGGGATCTTGCACGGAACGATTCGTCTCGTCTCGTCTGCCCGTTTGCTCGCAACCGCAGGTGTGTCGTCACCTAAGGAAATGCAGTCGGGACGGTGTCAAATATGGTATTATATATATCGAAGCTAATGCAGCGAAGGGCGTGGCTGCTCGGGTAGGCCGCCAGGAGCGATTGTTGAGAAACAAAGAGAAGTTGTTGGAAGCAGAAATGCAATCGGCCTGTCGCACAATAGGCACAGATTTTGGCCCTGGTCTTGGGAGGAGGTGCCAGTGCTTTTGATCAACACAAGCACCTGTTTTCCGCAGGGCACCTTTTGTCTCTGCAGACGTTCAGGTACCTCTCTGCAGGCCTAAATGGGTCTTACCCCAGGTACTTGGCGGACAAGTACCCTGCCGCACTGGCTGAATGAATATATACCTGGCATGACGTAGCGCTGTGACTGACCTTGCTTCGTCCAATCGTGCAGTGGAATGAATTTCTTGCCTGTGATCAGCCAGCGCGTGAGACGCGGTTCTGTGTTTCATCCCTACTTTCCTTTCCCCGTTTCACGTGGCTGCTGTCGTTTCAATCGGATGGACAAGTTTCGTCTGAAGACCTGGGCGTGACGCCCTTTCATCATTTCATCACGGGGGGCCCATCTACCGGGAGCCACTCGGACGGGGCACCTCAAGGGTCTCGGCGCCTGCCAAAATTGACGCCTGGTGGATCAACTCAATGTGTCCCGAACCAACAACGGCGGCTAAAGCGAGACCCGTTACCGTAACCGCACTGGACCGATAAGTTACTGCACGGCACTGCGCGAGAGAACACGACGTCAATGCAGCCCGGCCCATCCCAGCCCAGCCCAGCTCAGCCCAGCTCAACCCGCAGTGAATCATGGTCAAATCAGACGTCTACTTTTGCAGGTTCAAGTTCATTGTCGAGAATAAAGTACACAGTACAGCAAGAGCAACGCATAAAGAGGAACCCCCCACATTCACACTCCGGCAGTCTGCCCATTTGTCGTGAGAACATACGGCACACCTGCAGGTGGAAAAAAGCATCAAGGAAACCCTCACTGCAGCAGTCCAACATATTCATGACTTATATCCCTCATTTTCCCGGCCAGCAGCATGAACGAAGTTACCGCCGAAAATAAACCCAGTTGCAAAAAAAGACCTGTCATTTACTCCTCTCGTCATCTCGTGTGGCCCATTCATGCGCAGTGACCTGTAACGTCTCGGTTGCACCCCCCACCCCAATCTCCTCACCCAACGACACCGGGCTGATACTGGTTCAAGAACTGCCAAACTGTGTCTTCTCCAAAGTCACCGCCAAATTGCCACTCCAGCATGCTCGAGTCCAATGCTGCCGCGTCGTCCATCATTGGATTCGACATGAATCCGCCGTCCTGCACCGCGTTGAGGTCGTTGTAGATCAGATCCGACGTTGGGTACATTGTTGCCAGCCCAGTAATGCCATCTGTAGGCGGTGGTGACCAACCCGGACAAGATGTCGATGTCACTGATGCAATATCTCCCATTATGGCCACAGAAGCACTGCTGCAAGTCTTGTGACTCGGTGCTCGGCTGAGGAAACTGGCTGGCGTTGAAACAGCCGTTCCCTGAAGCGACGACGGCGTCGCTGAGCCTTCCGCGCAGACCGTTGACGGCGGTGCCGTGCTGCCAATCGCCTTGGTGAACTTGACAAGGATTGCCTTGAGCACACCCCGCGCTGACCTTACCAGAGGATTTCGCGCATGCATGGCCGCAAAGCGCTCAACAGTAGCATGGAAGTGCTGCAGTGCCACGTCCTTGAACTCTGGGTGCTCGTACGGAAAGACGATGTATATGGAAGTAATAAGGACGATCGCGTCAAAGCTTCCGAAGAAGTTCATGAAACTTTCAAATCAAAGGGTCAGTTACGATGCCGAAGCAAATGTACATTATACAATAGACTTACTTTCGCCATGAAATGGGCTCCGAAGCCTCAAAATCTCGTTTCTGAACTTCAAGCATCCCTAAACTGGCCTTGAGCGCCTCTGCACGACTTTGTTTCCGGTGAAAAATGTACGGCCTGTGCAGCGCCATCAAGCTGAAATAATGGCACTGCCTTAAGCCGGATCGTGCTTCTCGGAGCCACTGTGTGTCTGGACGACCATCCCAACGTGTGTCGGGATTTACATCGCGAAGAGCAGGGGGCATATTGGCCTCAAGCTCCAGTATCTGTCGATGAATTTTGTCCACTTTGGCAAAGTCCTTCGGATAAGGCCCATCTTGCTCCAGGTCCTGAATATCTCGAAGCGGCTCCATCATCTTGAGCCAGTACAGGTTTCTCGTAATTGGCGTTGGAGGATCGTGTTCTTCATCCCTTGGCACTACTGGCGTCTTGGACATATCCTTCGGAATGGGCGCATCCACTGCAGGGGTCGGTGGATTCTGTCTACTGTTCATGCATCCTGGGCGCCCTAATACGAGAGACATATTGATGTCCCTAGCCTAGTCAGCAGATATTCACATATGCCATAAAGCCGCGGATGTACATACCAGATCACCAGCACAGTGTATAAGTTCCTCCGTCTCTGGATCAACCATTGATTCTCCAACACGCTCTCTACATTGGAGTCTAGAGGTTTTGGATCCAGACTATCCCGGTGCATCCCCAGCTCCTGGGCCTCGCGGATAGCAACGGCGATCATATGCCACTGCCCAAAGTTAGCGCGCAAGCTCCGAGAGAATGTGCCAACACCACTGCTCCAATGGAACACTTACAGACTCGGTCACCCGAGCAATGTACTTGAAGAAGTGAGCCCTGAGGAACTGTGCAAGGACTGTCGAAATTGTCAAGTTCTTCTTCCCAAACAAGTTCACAATGGCGTCGCCAGAGTCGCTGTAGTCAATCGCCAAGTCCTCGAATGTCATGGTGCGGGCATATTTAAGGCCTTCGAACACTGTGTGGTCTTCAGGCAAGGCCAGTAATGCAATCGCAACGACACCGAAAAGAACTGCGGGAAAAACCCGGAGATCGGGTGGTAAACCTTGAGGCCCCGTAGTGGACAAGAGATTGAACGGCAGCGCGTTCCACTGCTCTAGTTGCTGATAGAAGACGTCCGGATCCAGGGCGTAGTATTGATAGTTGAACTGCTTCATGAAAATTTCAATGAGCTTGTCCATGTACATTTTGCCGGGTAGCTGACGGATGAGGCTCTTGTACTTTTCCCTGACCATAATGCTCTCTTGTATCGAGTCTGGCGGGCTCACTGGGGCGGGATCATCCTCGCCATCATTTGATCCATTGGTGGCCTCGATCCTCCTTAAGAAGCCCAAGGTTGAGGTCCCAGTCTGCGAATAACCCCAAGT
Organism: Paramyrothecium roridum; assembly: GCA_003012165.1. Classification (NCBI taxonomy): domain Eukaryota; kingdom Fungi; phylum Ascomycota; class Sordariomycetes; order Hypocreales; family Stachybotryaceae; genus Paramyrothecium; species Paramyrothecium roridum. Next base: position 7,120 of record PXOD01000821.1, read on the forward strand.
TGCGGCCATGGAAGAAAGCGGTTCGCTGTTCTTCCGCTGCGACGACTCACTTGCATGCTCGGAGGGAGTGTCTGGCTTGGAATCCCTCCGAGCAGCAACGGTAGCCGCTGCGGCCGCCGCCGCCGCCGTTGAGGCAGCTTCTGCAGCCGCCGTGGGCGCGCCAGGCTCATAGGCGCAAACCGATTCCTTGCCTCTTGACCTGCAGTTGGCACATGGAAGCTCTCTGTCGCACTGCGAGGATTGATCAGCAAAGGTTTCGCCCAGCTGTGAGAAGAAGGGGAGGGGTTTCTTCAGTTATGAGACTAGCCACGCTCACTTACCTTTTGCTTCCTGCGATGACACTCCGTGCAAGAGATCACGACCCTACGTCTCTTCTTGGGCGGCCCTCGGTCCCTTGCGGCGCTAGTGTCTACCGCGACGCTGCCCATATCGTGTGGACCCGACTACTGTTAGTGCTTCTTGCGCGTGGGACGACGGAAAGTCTTGGGGCGCTGGTTTGCTTCTAAGGCAAAGTGGTGTCGCTAAAGCTTGGTATCACTTGGCCATGCGCTCCGTCTTTCATTCACACAGGGCTTCGCCACAACGGAGAGAAGAGACGGAGAAAGACGAGGATTCGAAATGTTCGCTTTGGATCTAGAATACGATGAGATAGGTCCTTACGTAGTTAAACAGCTTTAACTCCGAAAAATATGTGACGTGAGAAGGGGGGGAGGTGGCAGCGATCCAAGCCTTAAATCAGGTCCAGGATCAGGACCCTGCTTGCTCCAAAGGAGGGTGGGGCTGGCTGACATGGGGGGAAGAACGCAAACCTGACTAATTGTTACCCCAAGGCAAGTATCTCACACTTGATTTGAAGTTGGCTCCCCTCTCCCTCCCCCCCCCGGACTCGTCCCTCGAAAGCTTTACGGCACGTTCGCAGTGCGAGTCAGAAATGGACCGGGGTGCCGTCCAAGGCAGTTGTCCGCCTTCCTTCTAGATCTAATGCAGGGCGGCTTCCCGTGCATGCCGACCAGAGCTGGATATAAAACTCTTGGCCAGACGTCCTGCAGAGGGTACCTGACTATACATGGGTGGGACCCCATCGGAACTGGGCTATCGTGCATGTACGACGGCAAAGTGAATGCGGGAACGAAAGATGCGTCCTGGGCACCTCTGTCACTCTGTTGTCATTATACAGACAGCTTACTTGTCTTCCTGGTATCAAGGAGGAAAACACAAAATTCCCTCCATCTGCGGCTGGACCGTAGCATGGTTTGCAACTAAGTTATTCGTCGTCCTCCCCTTTGCATTTCACGCACTCACACCCTGCGCATACACACACACACACACACACACACACACACACGTTCGCGCCAACCCGATCCTTGCCCATTTTCCTCCTTTTGCTCAACGGACCCTCTCGCTGTAAGCCTTCCAAGCTGCCGACCGGTACCTTTCAGCCTCCTCCTCAGGATCCCCCGCCTTCAAGATGCCCCTCCCCACAATCGCAATATCGGCACCGCAGATGCCAATAATTTTCTGAGGCGTGTTGTATTGTTGGCCTTTCCCGTCGCCTCGGGGTGGCGCGTTTGCGTTTTCGCTTGACCCCCCCTCGTCATCATCGGGTGGCAATTGGCATCCTGGTGTCATATGGATGAACATATCATCCGGTTCGGAGTTAAGAGACTCCTGGGCAACGAAGCCCATGACAAAGTCTTTGTGTTCTCGCGCCGCCTCCACGCAGGCCTGCGTGTATTCTTTGTTCATAAAATTGCCCTGGCTGGACATTTGCGCCAGGATGAGCAGACCCCGACTTAGAGGCGCCTCCTCAATGCCCGCAAAAGGACTATCGTCGCCCTCGGCGATGGTCTTGGATAGTCGCGGCGACATGGCAGGCTCGTATTGTTGAGTGAGTATCGTGGTTGAGACGATGCTGCCTTTGCGCCCCTCGGTTGGTCGCGGCGCGTAGGCCAAATCATGAGTTGTTGTGCCATTCCCCTGCTCCGTTTCTTCCTCTTCCTCTTCTTCACCATCGTCGAAGCCCTCTGCAGTTGGCGTTCCTACCGAGACGGACGTCTTGACCTCGTAAGGATAGCGCTCTCTCCACCTTGCTGCAGCACTGGCCAGGGACGCCACAGATGCCTTTCCGGGGACCATGTTGACATTGACAATGTGAGCCCATTCGATGATACGGGCGGAGCCGCTCACATACTGGAGCTCCACAGTGTTACCTATATCGCCGAATTTGCGGTCCTCGAAGATGAGGAAACCGTGCTTGCGCGCCAGAGCGCCAAGCCTTGCGCCAGTACCGGTTTGTGGATTAAAGTCCCAGCCAGAGACCATGTCATAGTGAGTCTTCAGAACGACAATGGATGGCCCGACCTTGTCGGCGACGTAGAGCAGTTCACGGGCGGTAGCCACGTCTGCGCTTAGGCACAAGTTGGAGGCCTTCAGGTCCATGAGCTTGAAGAGGTAGGCATTGAGGGGGTGGGTGGCCGTCTCAGCCCTGCTGGCGTAGGTAGCCTTGAGTGTGGGATGGCGAGACATGATGGACGCTGGCAACGACGGCACAGGCCGGTCGCACTATTCTAGGGAGGATGAAGCTGCAGCAGACTTGGGCCAAGGTACCGAGATCGAGAAGGAGGGGGGGGGGGAGCTAGAATGACTGCCGGACTGTTGGGATTCTATGGAGCCCTCGCGCAAGGCTGGCTGTCCAAATTTTTGTGTTCGGAGTGACGTTGCCGAGCACGACTCGAACCTTGACCTGTTGCGCCGCGACTGCAGTGCGTTGGTGCTGTGCCCTGCTGCAGGTGATTGCAAGTTGGTTGGTCGATTGGTTGGTTGCGTGCAGCAAAGGCGAAAATGCGAAAATGCCCGGATTTGTTTTTAGCGACCGACGTGGCCAAGTGAGTGAATGTGTGAATCGCACGACACAGGTTGGAGCTGGTAAGGTGCTGGTAGCGGGGACAAAGTCACGCGGCGGGCGAGGGGAAAAAAAAAATTCCCCAACAGCAGCAATGAGGGGAATGCGAGAAGAGGAATCGCTAGGCTGATACTTCGCAAAGTATCCTTGGGTGGAAAAACAAGACGAACTGGATAGCAACGGGGCGATAATATTGGGCGGAAGCGATAGTGATAAATAAACCCAGGTGAGGAGCCGTCTGGCTGGGGAGAATGGAGAAGCTGCTAGCTAGGATAGGGCCTGTCGGGGAATACCGACTGGTAGGTAAGGTACTGTAAGGTAAGGTAAGGTATGGATTGGTCTGGTTTGGCAAGGTACCGTCCCAATGGCGGCGAGGATGACCCTTTTCAAGGTACACAGTTCATCCAACGTACCGAAGGTAAGGTTGGAGCCCAGGGCAAGCCAAGGGCCAAGGTGATGTGCGAGGTACCCTTGGACCTTTCGCAGCAAGGTAAGGTAAGGAGCCCACAGGATCCGCTACCACCTTCGCCTCGCCAAAAGAAGTGCCTAACAAGGGGCAGGACACGGAATCTAAGGAATCTACTCTCAGTAATCGGGCTCAATTGCCGCCTTTGCCTTTGCGTAAAAGAAAATGATTGGGGTCAGGGGAGGATCAGGGGCAAAGGTGGGAAACAGCAGAGCGGATCTGGCAATGGAGGATGAGGAGTTTGGAGCAACTGGGAATAGAACAAAATCGAATCAGGCCAAACGGAAAGGTGCCGGTGTGGGGATGTGTGATGGGGAATACAAGCCCTGGCGACACCTTAGCTTGACGAGGAGGTCCCTGACTGACCCTGACGCAGCAGCCCCCGGGCGTCGGTCTGCTTTTGATCAGTCAGGCAGGGGGGCCGTAGCAGTCGTCGATGAGGAAGAGACAAGAGACAGAGACAGAGACAGAGACAGAGAGAGGAGGCCTGTTGCATGTTTGTAGAGAGAGCTGCAACTGGGGCAGGCCGGCTTGCTACCACGCGAGTAGTTATCGTTGGGAGACACGGCAGCGACGGTGAATCAAAAGACCGGACAGGGGAGGAGGCAAATAAGGCATCTGCTTCGCCTGCCACGCAATAATGAGAAGCAAAACCAGCCAACAACTTACACAATGGACCAACCAGCCAACCGGCGAATCAACCAGCTTCCACACCCATGCCCTACCGCGGACTAACTTAGAGCACTATCTTTTTTTATTACAGGGTCCACGGTACGTTATCCGAAAAGCTAGCGTCTCGTTGTGGTTGTAGATCCGCGCCTAATTCCAGATTGTCAACCCCGGTACGCGAGACATATGGCGAGATTTTGATAGTCAAGTGCCGTGGTGGCGTCTGGATGTTGGAGGGGGTGGTGTTGCACCATGTTCATCCCCTCCATCGGGAGAGCTCTATCGCGATGAGCGAGAAATCGCAACAATCCTTACTGATCCTTGTTTCGTCATGGTTGTAGCCGTGGTGGAGGGCGTCGCTGCGGAAAAAAGAAAAGAGAGCGTTAGCTATATGGACAGAAAGCCCGAGCTTCATACTCGCCCCCTTCGTTTCATCGCATCCCATGGTCGTATACCCTGCTCTTAGTGACAGCTAATTCTAGATTGGAGCCATGTCGTTACCATTTGAGTACCTTGTTTTGGCTCGGCTTGGAATAGTGTCTCACGCTCTACGAGATTTCCCACGAGATGTCCGACAAAACACACACCTTTAGTTTGTGACATACATTCATCTTGCTTTGTCCTGTGATTTTCACGACATGGAGAAGGTCACAGCATAGGGAAACTTGATTATAGCACAAGTTCTTGGACGGCATGTGTAAGCGAAGGTATCAGAAGGTATCGGGAGGTCCCGTAGGCGCTCGCCGTCCAGCTCACCTACATCTGCTGCACGAGTACCGCCAACCCTGGGCACGACCCCAGCTGCGGTGTTTCGTCATCCTTCCGAAACCCTATTTGAGGCTCTTCGTGTTCATATCTCCGTGAAATCCCTCGCTTAGCAACCCAGTTACTGTCTGCCGTGAACTACCTGCCCGCGTCGAAGTTCATGGTGGCAATGCTACGGGTCGTGAAATGCCACCTTATCAATCGGGCTGGGAGCGAGATGGCCATCTATCCGCATAATCATCTCGAACTCCCCCCCCCCTGTTGTTTAAGCGTTTGAACGAAGCGTTCCCTTCTTGACCTTAAAACCCAACTTGACTCAACTTGCTGCTACTGCATCGACGACCTTTGGCCGCTATGGTCAATGCCGGGAACCAGAGAGCCCGGGACCCTGTCGTGCGACAGCCCAAAGAAACCAAATCCCGCCTTTTACCAGCTTGTTCCACTGCCACCAGCCAACATCGACGTCAGGAGCCCCCATCGGCCGGCCTAGAACTATCCAGCGGCTGCCGTTGGCTCCCCGCCTTCTGTCGGATGGGATCATCCCATGTCGGATGAGCTTGACAGCTGAACATGTCATTGGTCCGTGCAGTACATCGCACACCGGTCCAGAATCACCAAGCCCTCGGCCAAGGTCCGACAGAGACCCTTCTCCTCATAACAGAGAACTAAGTGGTAATGATGTCTTCATTGTGCTGTGCTGGTAGCCGAGCTTGGAGGATTTCCATGATATCTATCCTTGCTCCTCTGCTCCTTTTATGAAGGGCCAGCTGGCATCACCAACTTCCACCATGTGACCTGGAACCTGAGCTCTTGCACTTCTTGTGTGACATGATCCTCCTCTCCCTACATGGGAACCCTGAAAAGCGACACCCACGGAGAAGGGTTACACAAACTCTCAAATAGCAGCCTGCTTTTGCACATGCCATGTAGCTAGCTGCAGCACTATTGTGGCTACCAATCAAGACACGGCATCCAGCACACGGCATCGCAGGAGAGACGAACATTGCTTTCGGGCGGTATGTGCTCTGCCGCTTGGATGGATCGTGCCGACCGGCACAACGCCACGGATGTACGATGCTGTAACAAGATGAGAAGTGATTGAGGTCCAGCGAGATAGTGAGTCTCTGTCCAGCTTAGTAAGATTTGGTGCTCTCCAGACGGTTCCCCAGTGATATTGCCCGTGAGCATATAGATATTTGTGAACCCAACTCCCCAATAATTTAAGGAGAAACCTTGCTATTTGCCGACAGCATTCGTGAGATGAACTGTTGGCAAAATAACGGCATATGCCATGGTGCTCGAAGCACTTCATGCGACCATTACGTGTCCATTATTGAGTTGCCATTTGCAGGCACGTCCAACATTGGATTTGACAAACTCTTGATCTGGTCCATCACCTTCAATGCACGGGAAGGATTCAGGAAGTGCATCATCAGGAGTCTACCAAACTCGAGCCTGAAAGAGGGCAAGCCTGAGCTGCTATGATGAGATACGAAAGAGTGGAAGACGGTGTCCATCCATTATGAGACACAAACCAAAACATGGTCTTGGAACAGCTGCTAGCACATCTGAGGCTCCATCTCGCCTTCGTCATAGGTAGTCAGTCTACGGGAAACAGAAAAGGAGGACGGTGCCGTACCGAAGGGACCGAAGCCCCTGTCCTGGCGCCGGAGCGGATTTCGATGTTTTTGTGGAACGGGGCCTGCGGAGGTATCGACTACCCGGCGCGACATCCGTGAGGCCCAAGCGGCCAGGCGAGCGCTGGCCTGCAAGTGGATCGCGCAGGAGTATCTTTCGACCCCCGCTACTTGGTCACTTTCGGAACTTCTTGGCCTTCTCCACTACACGCTGGCTTTTTTTGAGTGGACGGCAAGAGCAAGCCGACTAACAAGTTTCAGGAAAGCTAAAGCTCAGGTCAGCATCATCAAAGCTGCCAACACAACCTTTTGACAGCCCTACCTTACCTTGCCTTTATCCAAATTCTTTTCTTGCTACTCCTCACATCACCAAAGTCCTACATTCTAGGGTTCCGCTTCCGCCGAGTGGCCCCTGATCGCGCCTGACGAGTTCCTTATCTTCCGATACGATACCTCCTTATCCTGCTCGGTCGTGTCCACTTTTGGCGATTCTTATCTCGACGGAGTTGAGCCTGGCCACCACGACCATCATTCGCGTCGCAGAGCACTTTCCTTTACGACAGCACATACCAAACTGCGATCAGCATGTCTACGCGACAGACTCGGCGCCAGGCCGCGGCCAAGTCGGCCAACGAAGCGCCCCTGCTCGACGAGAAGCAACACGACGGCATCAATGGGAACGGCGTCATTCACAATGCGCCGGAAGCCTCGGACGCGCAAACCGAAGAGAACATTTTTCTATTCTGGCCCAACATCGTTGGTATGTGACAATTTGACGACCCTTTTGAATGGATCCTGAAGGCGTAACTGTTGCTAACCACAATATCGCAGGCTATTTCAGAATCGTCCTCGCCATCGCATCCCTCTACTACATGCCGCTGCATCCGCGCACCTGCTCCCTCCTCTACAGCGTATCCTGCCTGCTCGATGCTCTTGATGGCCATCTCGCTCGAATCTTCGAGCAGTCGACCCGATTTGGTGCCGTTCTTGACATGGTCACCGATCGATGCACAACCTCCTGTCTCCTGGTCTTCCTGTCATCGGCATTCCCTCGATGGGCCATTATCTTCCAGAGTCTGATTGCGCTTGACTTTTCCAGCCATTACATCCACATGTATGCTACCCTGGTCGTTGGAGGCAGTGACTCGAGCCACAAGAACATCGATGAGAGCCAGAACTGGATGTTGAGGCTATACTACACCAGCAAGGTTGGTTTGATTTTCCTACCACGAACCTAACTTTCTTCATGACTCTGCTTGCTGACTGCCGCAGCCCGTTCTCTTCACCTTCTGTGCGCTCAACGAACTCTTTTTCATCGCCCTCTACCTCCTATCTTTCACGTCGCCCACTCTTTCGCCCCACCTGATCAAAACCGTCCAGGAGGAGAGCGGCACCCTGCTTCAGCCTGGTGCTCAGGTCAATAATTCTCTCCTGCAACAAATATTCCCAGATCCTTTTAGCGCTGCCGCACTTGAGCTTGCACGTGCCAACAAGATGGACTCGACTATGCCCTGGGTCCTCGCCGGCATCTCCTCCCCTGTCATGGCTGCCAAACAGTGGATCAACGTTGTGCAGCTCATCAACGCATGCCATCAGCTAGCTGAAGTTGATATCAAGTCACGAAAGGCTAAGGGTCTGCCAAGGCAAACCAAGAATAAGCGAAACTAAACACGCTCAACATTTGGCGACGAACAATAGACGAGTCAATCCAACCAAGAGCGCAAGTTGAAGGCAATTCCGGCCTAGTCTATGTCGAATCTGCTCGTGGAGCCTTGGGATGAGAAAGACTAAGGAGCAGGAGAGCGAAGAATTCGCTCTGTTCTGGTAACATTCTGTATCCCAAACTTTTGGGGGGCTGCCGGTGGCTATGCACAAACCGGTTTTTAATTGCATGGCTAGGCGTAACATGGAATCTTTTACCACATGTGGTCGTCTCAAGATGACGACGCACGATACGTTTCTAGGCCAAAGCTGATACGCTCAATCATTCTGGCAGGTGCTGAAGTGCGTTATCGTCTTCAATCCAGCATCTGGATGCTGCGTTTGAATTGCGGAAGGTGGTGAATTTTTGCTGGGCGAAGGATTATGGTAGAAGGGGTCTCAAACCAGGAATCGAAGTGTACATTTTATTAGCATCATTGTCTATTATTCATGTTTCTATCATTTAATCAAACGTTATCGTTAGCTATCTATTTTAAGGTTCCGGTGTCCAATCCCAAGCATCAGCTGTAAACAAGTCTCTGGCCATTTGATCAGCATAAAGAGCGCCTTCGTATCGTAATCGTTGATCGTTGGCCAGCGCTCTCGTGAACGCAAACGTCTTGCTTTCGCTGTGCTTGCTGCGCGAAGCATCCTCGCGCGCAGAAGCCCAGGATACCTCCGCCCGTCGCTTCTTCCAATCGGCACACGAAACGGAGATGACGTTGGCAGCAAGCATTGTCCGCACATATGTCACTATCGGGTCTATGCGAATCCTGAGGCCACAGTTGGTGTGGTTCTTGTCAATTTGATAGCTTGGCGTTTGCTGCAGCGTGCGCAAGAGCTCCTCAACATCTATCATGGACGTATCCGGGACGGTGTCGAGAGACACGGCGCTGAAGTCGACAAGAAAGAGGAGGTTCTTGCTCGTAAGGAACTTGAGCATCTGACCGAGCTGGAAGGAGTCGCAAGCGGCGCTGGAGTCGTAGCCGAGCTTGCATTGCCTCTCGCGGGAGGCGTACAAGGACAGGAAGTGCCGCTGGACAGAAGCGATTGTATTTATGATGCACTCACGCCGATAGTGCAGTTCCTCTAAGATTTGCCAGGTCAACACCATTTACTAGAGGGAAGTGAAAGTCGCTGGGGCGCGATTAAATTACACAATACACCTACGTTCAAGGCCTTCAGGTAGATTCCACCAGGCGGCGGTCATATGAGGGCTTGCCTCGTGAAAGGGGCTCCAGAGGCTCGAGCCGCGTAGGATGAGCTCACGCGTTGAGTGGTGTAGGCGCAGGGGTTGAGCGAGCAGCCATGATACAAGTATCTTCTGCCGCAACACCTGCTCGACGGCCAATGAGCTCTCGCTCTCTGGTGAGGGGGTCCTTGAGCCAGTGGTTACTGGCCATTTGAACTTGAGATGGCTAGACAGGGCGCGAGCAATCACAGCGGTGCAATCGAAGCGGTCAGCCGTGATTGCTAGGGTGGTGACGAATGAAAGAGTCACCAGACTCGTCTTGGGCGGCTTCTGATGCATGATTCTAAGCATATCCCCGAAGGCAGGCTCACGGCCCGCCGTCTGCGTAGCCTCATCGTCGTCAGAGATTGGTACCCAAGGAAGATCTTGAGGGTCCGCCTCCGCTGGCTTGATACTCCTTGCCGCAAGTGCATCGTGAGCTGCGGCGATCAAGCCGGCTTCACGGAACTGAGAGTTGGAGAGGAGATTATCAAAATACTTTGAGTATTTCTTAAGGGTGGCCAGTTCCACTCGGAAGGCCACCGTGACGCGGGGTGCGAACAAGGCCACCGCCGGGGTCGAGGCGGGGTTCCGGGAACCGGCTTTTTTGGCTGCGGCGGCGGCGGCGGCCTTGCGGCTTCTCTTGAGAGTCTCGCTGGAAGTCTCAAAGGTCACGTCCAGAACGACGTCACCCTCATCGGCGATTCTAACGACAGGTGGGCCGGTGCTGGTGGTAGACGGCTCGGATGCGTCACCGTCCGCGGAGGAGGCCGCCGCAGACTCGGCCATGCTTCAGGAAGTGATGGCGCGGACGATGGAACGGTAGACATGGAAATGCAGGCGACGGGCCGTTTGACTGACGCGTGTCTGTGACGGAGAAGATAACGAACGTGGCAAGGAAGCAGAAAATTGGGTGGGCGAGATTATATAATCGAAGAGGTGATGTGGTGATCACGACATTTTGGGAGATTACGAGAGGGTGACTATTGAAGTCGAAAAGTCATTCGCATTTGATTCACTAGGGAGCATTCAACATTGTGAAGTGTTTTGCGTTCTACGACACTTTGTTATATCTTTCACAGACATGAAGTGTTGGGTGAGGTAAGGCAGGGAGGGTACCGGAGGTACGGTACCTGTCCTTCAACCCATTTGGTGAGCCAAAAAAAAGGCAGAGAGCCGACGACGCTCTGCATTGAAGAGGAAAAAAACCTACAACCTGTTTTTACTTGATGAGCCAGAAACGGAGACCCTCATAAGAATGATACGATATTGCATAAGCAATTTTCCCAAATTTGAAGGAGTTTCAAGTATACGTTGGACATGTCAAGCATTGCAGGCGTGCGACTTCTTTCGTCGCCGCTTGGCAAATGCAGCTTATTCTGACTAGATGGTGGCGCATGTGAAATTGAGGCTGAGCCTGGACGTTTATGCACCAAATGAAATACCTTATCCCAACTACCGTAACTCACACAAGCCGCCTTGCCTCGGGCCACTAAAAAAAATAAAAATACGTCACTGTCAGTGGCTGGGCTCTCGGGTCCTTGGCTTCACACAAACGTCCCGTTCGTCGCGAGAAAGATGAATGGTGCAAAGCTCTCCAAATTTTTCGCACCGGTGTGGAGTGTTCAGTGGCCCATCTCAATTTCAGGTGGTCCATCCTCTTTGGCACGATCCAAGCTGCCCTTTTTCAGGTACATGCAAGTGTGTCTAGCGCATTGTTTCCCCAATCTGGCTGCTAGTCGCGCCGTTCATCGGATAGCCACGGCGTAACGAGCTGCCTGCCAGAGTTCGCTGCTGCGGCAAACACTAACGACGGACCCCCATTCTCCGACCACTGCAACGTTCGCTCAGCTAAACCGCTCGCACAACGCATCACGCGCTGCGCATTGCTCTCGGCGCTCCCTCTCCTGGCACCAGGGAACCGTATACCAGGCTTCTGCGTCAACCTTCATCTTCTCTGCAAGCCTCTGAACCTTCCGCTTGCCGCCCTCCGCCTTCCACGCCCGACCAACAGTCGCTTCCGCCGGTGTCCCCCTCCTTCGCTATCGCCGCTGTTCATCTTGCGCAATACCACCTCCATGGCGGTAAATGTGTCTGAGCTGGCATCACTGTAATTCTCTAGGTGGTGCATGTGCTGGTGTGCCAGGAACACTTCCTCAACCTCTGCAAACACTCGGTTCGGACCAATGGCATCCTTGGCGCGCAGAGCTGCCTGCTCGCCGTCCAGGGACCTATTCCAGCGCAATCCCGATACCATATACCGCGCACTTGCTGCTCGAAAATCTAGCTCGTTGAAAGCGGACTCATCCGTTCCATCACAGACTGTTAGCAGCCCTGGTGCGGACGATCGGCTGCGGCATCCAACATTCACAACTTGCCTAGGTCAGCGACCTCGGCTGACGCCCGGACCGCGCCATGGGCCTGTGACGGATCGCTTACATGGAATTCAAACAAGAAACTTCCACTCCTACTTTGTCACACATCTGCCGTCTTCGTCATTGCATCCCGACTCTGCCTCGCCCATTGGCCCGGGGCACAAGCTTCCTCGCGATGCCTCGACCCCTCATACCCCGAAACCCGGCTCCGCCCCCGCCAGCTCTCTCCCGAATATGCCAACCCGCGAGTTGACAGTCGTGCGCATTCCTCTACGTCGGGCAAAACATCATTTCGGGGCGGCCAGCGTACGAGGCAGCCGTCCGTATAACGAGGATGCGGACCAAGCAGGCATCATCAACATCCCCGCATTTGCCAAACGCGCTCCCCAGAGCGTAAAACAACGACCCGGCGAGCCGATGGCTGCAGATAGTGCGCTAGGCGACCCGCAAATCTTCTATTTCGGCATATTTGACGGACATGGAGGAACCCAATGTTCTCACTTCTTGCGCGATGAGCTTCATGGCTACATCGAACAGGCTGCAAACCGGCTTGGTCTCCAAAGTAGTTTACGCAAAAGCAAACCAGGGCGCGAAGACAATGGATCCACAGCGGCGACGGGGGAGGCTGCCTTGACGAGGAAAGAAGCGCTCAACCGCGTCAACATCAAGAGCCCCGAGGACGTCGAGAAAAGCGTTGAAGAAGCCAAAGGTGCGGGCTCTTCTGGCCGCCCCAAGCACGGCCAGCCGATCGAAAGTGCTGATGCGGTTCGAGTACCCACCAAGGACCATGCGGAAGCGTTGAAATTGGAGCAAGAGCTCGTCCAAGAATATAGGAGCACGATTGGTGGATATTTCCGGCGTTTTGTGCCCGAGCATTTTGATCTCTCAGCAGAACCCAGCAATGACTCAACGATATCCGTGGAAGCCGCGCTGGCCTATGCCTTCTTGCGAGCAGACCTGGACTTTGTGGCTGCGCAAGCTCGCAAGGCCGATCCAGATGATGCTTGGGTCGGAGACGTTCCTCTCAACAATGATGAAATCCTGGGAATACCACATGCCACGCCTTCGGGGCACAACATTGGTGGCCATGACCGCTTCAAAGGCGGCTCGACTGCCTCGGTTGTTCTCATATCTACGCCCACGCCTGCTCCATTCTGGCATCCAGGAGCACAGTCTACCCTTGTTGTGGCACACGTGGGCGATACACGCGTACTATTGTGCGAGACTTCTAGCGGCCTTCCTCAACCCCTGACCTCAGATCACCATCCTACCACCCCAACAGAGAGTAGACGTCTTCGCCGTTACGCGCCTGCCGGCTCAATGGTGTCTGGTGACAGCTTCGGCGAGGAACGGATTGCCGGGCTCGCGAACAGTCGCTCCTTTGGCGACATGCGCAGCAAGCGCATTGGTGTCTCTGCCGAGCCCGAAATCACCCGTGTCGACATGGGACCTGCGGAATACTCTTTCCTCGCACTTGTGAGTGATGGCGTGTCTGGCACTCTGAGCGATCAGGAGATCGTCGACATCATCAAGGAGGCTCGCACGCCTGAGGAGGGTGCCCGAAGCGTGGTTGAGTACGCATCCGAAGTATCCCAAGACGGCGACAACGCTACGTGTCAAGTCGTTCGGCTGGGCGGCTGGGAGCGTCGGTCGGAAGGTGGCTTGGGTAGCTTGGGGACCAAGGAGATCCGGGACATTAGGAAGGCTGAGGCTCAGGACCCCCGGCGAGGTAAGAGGTAACCGGGCCACTGACCTGCCAACCGCAGTATTTTATTGATTCTACTGGTTACGATGAAGACTGGAATCGTTTTCAGACCTCTGGTCAGCAATTCTCTTGTGTACATGGTCTACTGCATTGAGCGTGGAGTTACGGGAAAGCATGGCTTGTTTGGGGGAATTGAGCATTCTCGACGCAACGGAGCGAATATACAGCAAAACAAGAGGTCGTGTATAAGAATGTAGAGTAAAGTGCTTGTCATTAATTTGGTCTATATACCACTCAATATCCCAGTGACAAAGAGCTTGAGGCTGGGTATATTAGTGCCTAGATGCAGCATTTCTTAAAAATCAACCACATGCCTATATGTTTTTCATTTCCCCTTTGCCTTCCTTTGGGTTTAATATCATAATCGTACCATTTTTGTTGGAATTGTGGAATTATTTTTAATGTCTTGTTCTCAAAAGAGACCTCAGAGGTAAGCACTTCCAGATATGAATTCTCATATATATTCAGGAGTAGTAATACTACGTGCAGTTGTGCACTGGATGGCTGCGCAGCTTCGCCAACGTTTTAACCCTCACAAGGAGAAATTTCCTTGGAAAGATCCGACTGAGCCTCACTGATGGTTTGGGTCTATCTACCGTACCGTGGATTTGAAACGTCGAAGTTTTCGCTCTGCACGAAATTGCCACGAGGTTCGGGATACGATCCTGTCGGGTGGAACATCTCATCCAACGAGATACATTAACTTAAGACGTTCAACAGTAACTCTCAACAGGGGGTTCAGAAGAGGGCAACTCAAGGGTTTCTGATTGTCCCTAACATACAATAATCCCATGCGACTGTCAGATCTAGGAAGCTTGGAGACTTTTCCCCGTTGCTACTCGAATTATTGCATTACATCAATGTGCTACAACTTAACCCCGCCGAGGCCTAACGACATGATCATCTTCGCAAGAGCAGTAGCCGATGCGTTCCAAAAGCTTTCAGCCCTTAACCTAGCTCGTCCCTTCGTCCATTAGAACCATTAATACCGTTTTCCGTGTGAAGGGTTGTCTAGTAACCGTGATGCTGACCGGGATATTGGCTCCATCCCGGTGGCTGCTGGCCGGGAGGAGGCTGGCCATAAGGTGGTTGCTGGCCGTAGGAGTGCGGTGGTGGTGCACCGTAGCCGGGAGCACCGTAGCCCTGGGGTGGAGGAGGGCCTTGAGGGCCCCCATATTGTGGGCCAGGAGGAGGCGGACCTCCGTAACCATATGAAGGCGGAGGCGGTTGGTTGTATCCCGAGTATTGAGGTGCTGGTGGCTGCGCGCCATACCCTCCTGGAGGTCCTGGTTGTGAGTGACCACCAGAGTAAGATGGGTTGGTGTATCCGTAGGCTTCACCCTTGGGTGGCAACCCAGGCGAAGGGGCCGGCGACGTGGACATGTAGTGATTCGCTGGGTTTCCATCCCCTCCTTGCATAGAGCTGATATCTCGAGTCCGAACCTGAGACCATAACGAACCGGACACTTTACCGTGGCCAAGCTGCTCGAGCGCGTCCCAGGCGCCGTGGGAGTGGCCTCCGCCACTACTTGACTTGGCTTGATTAAGGATGTGGTTCTTGTGGTCCTTTACAGACTGGGACGAGAGTAGATGGTCGAGGTTTCCACGGCGAGGGTGCGAATCGGCCCATTGCCTCACAGTATTGAACATGTTGCGATGAATCTCCACCTGCTCATTGCGCAAGGCGGGGTGATGGAAGGCTCGAAGCACATCGTTCACAACCTCGTCCACGGGCACATTAGGGTTCTCCCAGGCGTATAGAATACGACTAGGGAACTGAGTTAGTACTCGGAGACTTGAATTTGACAGGCACTACTTACGGAACAGCGTATTGAAGAATTGTCGCAGCAACACGTCCAGCGCAAGAGTTGAGAATGTTAGTGAAGTGATCCTTGGACAACATGGAATGGGTCGGGTCCGAGCAACGGGGGTTGTTCCACGGTTCCATCTGAGCCTTGGCACTGGAGCTAATGACGGTGGAAGAGCCGTCCTTCAGCACCTTAGAAACCTGCTGAATGATGGGGCGGATAAAGGGGGCGAGTAAACCGAGGATGAAGGCAGTCAGTGTTTCGCCAATATGATCAAGGAGTTTCTCAAGCCCAGGAACCATGGAGATTCCTCGGCTGATGGACTTGACGATTCGGTCGCGAAACTGAAGGATAGGGTAAATCTGACCCGCCGTCTTGACGGGATCAAAGTTGGGGCTCATTCCGGGCACGAGGTTCGTGTTACCAGCAGCTCGGCTTCGAGTTTGAGATTGATTCTCGCGCTCCTGGGCCTCAGACATCGCCTTGAGGCTCCTTGCCTGAGCCGCAAAGTCGTTGCCTTCTCCGGGGATCTTGGCGACCAAAGAGATGAAATCCGTTGGCAAGTTAATGCCAAGGAATCCCCTCTGGCCTGAAGAGCCTCCGCCGCCGCTTGACCCTTCAGCGTTCTTGAGCACAACGTCGACTTCGTCAACCTCGGACTGCGTGAAATGGTCCGAGGCTTCTCCAATGACCGAGTGCAAAAAGTCGACGGCGCCAAAGGTGCCGGTGACCAAAGGAAACACTCTTTTGCCATGGACGTTGATCTCTGTTTGGGTTCCGACATGAGGGAAGACATTGCGGTACCCGAGTTCTCGGAGGGCCAATTCACAATAGTTGCTGTGAGCGCTGAAGTCCTCCATACAATGAAGTGCCTGTCCCAGGCATCTCAAGGCCTCGCAAAGATCCGCATCCTTGCCAGATCCGTTCGCGCCGTGGGTGAAAAGGCGCCCGTAATGAATGCTGCGCGCAAAGCTAAAGCGCAGATACCCAGCACTTGTAGCCCACTGTCCGGTCTCGCGGGCAATGTAGTTTTTCATGCCAGTGTTGGGGTCAATTTCCGTCTCAACTGGCTGGACTGGTCCGCGCAATCGAGGGTCAAGGGTGCGAGCATCAATCCCTTCGGCGTAGCCCAAAGGATTGTCGATGTGTTCTTCGGGGCGGTAGACGCCAAGACGTTCTTCAGTTACCTCGAACTCGTCTGTCGCGTAGCCGAATGCCATGAAAGACAGGACCCAGACCTGCGCCGGTTAGGAAGGGACTGGTGTTGCGACGAGGGGAACGTACCAAGATGCGAATGGTAGCCGCATTCACACCCTTCAAACTCCCAACGTCAACAGCCTGAGAATAGTCGCGGAGCCAGTTGCCAAAATATGTGCGCTTGATTAGCATGGATGTCCATTTCTTGCCATGAAGAAAGGCGATGGTCGAGAGGATGTCCTCGATATCTTTTATCTTATCAGCGGTTCCGCACCATCGGAACGTGGATGAACCCCTCCACGATGCAGGCGCAACTCACCTCCATGGCGCCAATTGTGACCTTCAACCTGAACGACGGAGTGACGTTAGCCCTGGACACGATAACAACTTATTTGAGAGAACTCACTTGTGCGACAGAGGGAATATTGCCGGCGCCAAATGCAGCGACTTTGCGCGGGAATAGCACGAGGCCCAAGAAGACGCAGAGCATCAGCAGGTTGCTGCCCCGCGTCAAGCCGTATGACGACATGGCTACTGCAGCCCTACAGGAACGTAGTGGGGGAAGCCGAGTACTGGTTTCTTAGTCGCGGTTTATCAGCGATGAGGGAGGGATTGAATCGAGGCACCGGTCCAAGTCGTGGTGAAGCTGTACGCTTGGTCTAACCGGCAGTCACTTGAAGGATGCAAAAGCTTGACTGGATTAAAGCTTACAGGTGGTGGGTGGTTTGATTTGATCCAAGCCGGTGCTAGAGCGCGTGGAGCTGGGCTGGGCTGTGCGAATGCAATGCACTAGGGTACAGTACCTTGTCTCAGCTTGCAAAAAGTGCCGTCGCGCAGGTATCTATCTGCACCTGTGATGACGGGGCATTACGCCCAGCTGCATGCGCGAGGGAGAAGACGACATTTGAATTGGATGGTGACGAATGAGATGTCAATTGCTCCCCAAGACATGATGGTTGCAAACTTCAACTTTTCGGAACCATGTTCGGAGCGATAAAGTAGTGAAATATCATAGCTGCACTCTTCACCATCTCAATGACTGGAACAACCATGAACTCGTAGTGGAGTGGATGAGCGCGAAGAGGCGCAAGCGACTGTCAGCATCAGGTGGCGGAGTGGCAGTGGCATTGTCGTCGTGTCCAAGTCGAGACTTACGTGCCCAATCACATGTTGCCACTTAACTGAACAAGATAAGCAGCAAAGGCTTCCCTGTTTTATCGTGGTGTTCTCATACAAAGACAAGCTAAGCTGGATAAGCGCAAAGCCAGTTGCCGTATTCTTCTGCCTGTTTTTTTCGGAGCTGGCTTCATTCAGGAGCAGGCTGGACTGTGGCCAGAGTTGGCTCGATCCGCCATCCCCGTCAGCGCGAACACCATGCGGGCTTCGGCGGGGCCTTACGGCATTGTTCGCGGCTTTGCAATTGCTTGTCGCGCTTGGCCCTCATTGGTGCACGTCAAATTATGATTACCTTAGAATTCCATGGTGGTAAATCACGGAAGTTGTAATGGGCCCCCGCTGCTCAGAGACTTTTGTTGCTGGGGATTGGTCGAGTCACAGTCCGTGGTGTGGTTCTTGAAACATGTAACGCCACTTCCCATCTCTCGGCTTCCGGACCTGCTAGGGAATCAGCTAGGCCAGATGGAGCCACCATCAAATAAAAAAACATCCAACACCCCTGTTTTCCACCTCCTGATCGTCCGACGGCTCCGGAGTTGCTTTTCTATTTCTTTGCGTTTTCATGCGCATATCGTTTTCCCTTCGCCGGACCTACTTTCAAAATTCGAAGTCGCTTTCTACCAAATTCTCCTATTTTGTTCGTCCGCATTCCGCATCAGCCCCATCGGCACCGGGCTCTTTTTTTGCATCGACCTTCTTGCCTGTATCCATCGCCTTCTCGGCCGCTGTCATCGACTAATTCGCCACCATGCCCTCTCGCACGAAGCCAACCTTTACCCGCGCCGAGGTTGAGTCGCATAATACAACCTCATCATGCTACGTGACGCTCGGCTCCAATGTCTATGACATGACCGAGTTCATGGACGACCACCCCGGTGGCGG
The DNA here is from genome assembly GCA_003012165.1 of Paramyrothecium roridum. Classification (NCBI taxonomy): domain Eukaryota; kingdom Fungi; phylum Ascomycota; class Sordariomycetes; order Hypocreales; family Stachybotryaceae; genus Paramyrothecium; species Paramyrothecium roridum. The sequence continues at coordinate 25,694 of PXOD01000821.1, forward strand.
TAGCCTGATTCTCGATTATGCTGGACAGGACGTGAAGGACATCTTGAATGACCGGGATTCACACTTTCATTCGGAGGCCGCGTACGAGATCCTCGACGACTATCACGTTGGATTCGTTGTTTCCCAGAAGAGCGGTCAGACCCCCAACGGTTCTGCTGCGCAAGCTGAGGCAGACGTCCATCCCCGAACTGGAATGTCCTCTGCAGAGGACTTGAGCAAGGAGACCGACTACAACCAGGATTACAAGAAGCACAAGTTTCTCGATCTCAATCGTCCTCTTTTTCCTCAGATTTGGTTTGGAGGTTTCAGCAAAGCATTCTACCTTGACCAGGTCCACCGCCCGCGCCACTACAAAGGCGGTCAATCTGCACCATTGTTCGGCAACTTTCTAGAGCCTCTCTCCAAGACGCCTTGGTGGGTGGTTCCTTCAATATGGTTGCCATGCGTCGCCTACGGAACCTACCTTGCTAGTCAAGGTCTGAACCCCCTCTCATTGGTCGGGCATTGGATGATTGGCCTCTTTATTTGGACCCTCGTCGAATACGTCTTGCACCGCTTCCTTTTCCATCTCGATGAGTAAGTGTCTCGTCCTCCTGTCTTCCGACTAAGCTACTTACACGTCTATCTTAGGTACCTGCCCGATAACCGAGTTGGTATTTCGCTACACTTCGTGCTCCATGGCATCCATCACTACCTGCCCATGGACAAGTATCGCTTGGTTATGCCTCCGACTCTGTTCATTGCCCTCGCAACACCTTTTTGGAGCCTGGCCCATACCATCTTTTCCTACAGCTGGTATGCGGCAACGGCTGTTTACTGCGGCGGCATCTTCGGCTACGTGTGCTACGACATGACCCATTACTTCTTGCACCATGAGAACCTGCCTCTCTGGTACAAGCAACTCAAGAAGTACCACCTCGAGCATCATTTCCTGGACTACGAGAATGGATTTGGCGTCACCTCCAGGTTCTGGGACGATATTTTCGGTACTGGTTTGGACAAGGCGCCAGTCATCAAGACAAAGTAGACTGTGCACTCGCGAACTTCGGATGTTAGGGATGTCACGATTAAGCCTCTTTTCATTGTACTTTGTAGCAACACATAGCAGTTTTAATGATTCCATAGGTTTACGGCGGCTTGGGTATAGTAGATCACGGCTACGAGACGGAATGATAATGCGGATCAATAATAAAATGTAGATAATGCCGTCCGGGCTCACGAATATAAACCTACGAACAACATTTCCTATCAAGTCAGGTACCTGTGTAGATAGTGTGACCAAATCTTACGGCCAAGGTACCTATAGGTAGTGGTTGCTTGGAAAGTCTACTTGACAGGCGTGCCGTTGCCCCACTACGTGCTACAATCACTTACTCGCGGGGAGAATGCCTCATTACCTTAGGCAGAACAGGCAGAAGCTGCAAACAGCGCAGGCAAAACTGAGGGATCACGTGCCCCACATTACTCCCGGTCAAAGTTAACCTCGTTACTTACCAACTGCTAAACCTCGTCAGCAACCTCTTTCATCAACCCCGTGTTACGCCCATCGCCCGCGCCATACGAGACTGCCAGACCGCACAGTTCGATACAAGAAGCGAAGGATTTTCCGCTATCAAATCCTTGACTGACCAGTCAAAGTGTTGACTCTCAATAGGGCGTCATGTCCAATATTGATGTAGAAGCGTTGCTGGACGCAACGGCCAAAGGCCACTCAGAAAAGAACCCAAACAATATAAAGTCTGAGGCATCTCCTCGTGACTCAAAACACACCAGCCGTGATTCTGGTCGTGACCGTGATGGCAGTGCCCCGCGAGATGAGCGCGACTATGACCGCCGTCGCCGTGCTGATCGCGATCTGAGCCCCGGCCGTGGCAGACGGGATTCGCCCGATGCAGATGGCCATGTCGGCACCCCACGCAGCGATGCCGGCAGCCATAAGGGTAGGCGTAGGAGCCGAAGTCGAGGTGGTTACTCACGTCGTCACAGAGAAGGGGACTACTACCGCAGTGGTCGTGGAGGTCGCTCCTCCCGCTCCCGCTCACCTAACAGACACTACCGCCCCCGCGATGATCGCGACCGTCGCGACCGTCGCGATCGATCTGACAGGCGCTCTCAGGATTATGGCCGAGGCCGCGATGACCGCAATGATCAGAGATCCGATGGCCCAGCCCCGCTCACTGAAGACGAGCGAGATCGACGCACCGTTTTTGTTCAACAGCTTGCAGCCCGGCTCAGAACTCGGGAGCTTAAGGAGTTCTTCGAAAAAGTTGGCCCCGTCAACGAGGCCCAGATCGTCAAGGATCGTATCAGCCAGCGCTCCAAGGGGTATGTTTTTTGTCCTTTCCCGATACCAACACACGTCTAACTATGTTGCAGCGTCGGTTATGTTGAATTCAAAGCCGAAGAATCCGTTTCGAAAGCTTTACAGCTCACTGGACAGAAACTCCTAGGCATTCCCGTCATCGTTCAAGTTACAGAGGCGGAGAAGAATCGACAGGCCAGAAACCCCGAATCCGGTGGTGCCCACCCCAACTCGATTCCATTTCATCGCCTTTACGTAGGAAACATACACTTCAATGTTACAGAGGAAGACCTGCAGGCTGTTTTCGAACCATTCGGCGAGCTCGAGTTCGTCCAACTTCAGAAGGACGAGAACGGTCGCAGCCGCGGTTATGGCTTTGTCCAGTGAGTTTTCACCATCCTTCGTATTAAGAATCCATACTAACTATCGTAGATTCCGCGACGCTGGCCAGGCTCGTGAAGCACTGGAGAAGATGAACGGTTTCGACCTGGCTGGACGACCTATTCGAGTCGGCCTTGGTAATGACAAGTTTACCCCTGAAAGTACAGCCAACTTGTTGCAGAAATTCACTCCCAATTCGAATTTCCAAGGCTCTGCCTTTTCCGGAGCAGGTGGACGCGGCTCACAAAAATCCACGTTCGACCGAGCAGGCGGCCGAGACAGCGACAAGACTGGTGGCGCCAGTGCTCTCGACGATACCGACGTTGCTGGCGTAAACTTTAACAACTATAGTCGAGATGCATTGATGCGAAAGTTGGCGAGAACTGATGAATCTGCCACCAACGGTGGTGAAGAACGACAGACATTGAAACCCAAGACAGAAACCAAGCCCCTACCAGTAAATGTCAATATGGCTAGTCGCTGCGTGGTTCTCCATAACATGTTTGATCCTGATGAGTACGTGTCACCCTGCCCCAACGCAAGAAGTAGTGTACTGACATTTTCGAACAGAGAAGAAGGTGACGATTGGGTCAAGGAACTCGAAGACGATATTCGACAAGAAGCGGAGCAAAAGTACGGCCATGTCGTTCACATCTCTGTTGACCCCAACTCCAAGGGCGACGTCTATCTCAAATTCGACAAGGTGCAAGGTGGCGAAAATGCCATCAAAGGCTTGAACGGCAGATATTTTGGCGGCCGCATGATTGACGCGTCTCCTGTTGTAGATGCCGTCTACAGCAGTTTGTTCTCTCGCACCCGAGCAATCTAAGAACTAATTGTGGCACGACAACCCTGCGATCTAGGATCCTGCCAAGGTTAGGAACGTCCACCCCGGCGCATGTTCCGCTTGACTAAGTTGGTCTGGCTGCTTATGATTATGAGTTCCAAGGCTATTACTCCTTGACCACCGAGACGACGGTTTATCCCGATACCTGATTTACTGGTACCCATTGTCGAATTGCTTCATCAACCATGCGAACCGCTGCGGAGGACATGCTCTTGGGCAGTTCTTTCCGACCAGGTGGTTTCCATTCACCGACAGCACGAATCCTTCTTGGCTGTGCCAACTCGGTTACTAAAATACGCTACTACAGGTTTAACGGCGACCAAAAAACGACCAAAAAAACAATCGGACATCATCTGTCCTGCTCGCGGAGAGGTTCAAAGTCACCCGCTCCCTGCACCACCTACTGATTTCTCTCTACTAGTTGTGGTCAATCATTCTGACCCTAAAAAACACGGGTCAATCTTGTCAATAGCATATTACCTTCTTGTCTTAAGTAGTTGGCATTGTGAAAATACAGATCTGCATTGCTTTTAAATCCAAACCTCAAAGTCCTCGCCCTGTGCTGTCATTGATGTTATCAAAATCCTGTTTTGTGTGGCCCTGCACTGACAAGGCCAGCAGTAATAGAGCACTCTAGGACAAAATCACGACAATCATTTTACCTTGGTCGAACAAGCGGCCTGGTCCTGCATTATGTGGGTGTCGAGAGGATGGGACTCGGCCAACACAGACCAGAGCTGTGGATGATATTGCGCTCAACCTGGAAGATGTGTCGAGTCTCGTGTTGCCGCTCTGGAGGACGCCCTTGACGGTTGGATTTGGATTGCCCATCGTTGCACCTCGAAGCTCACTTTGTTGATGAGAAGAGATGACCTACTCTAAACCTCATCCAATACTTGTCTCCGTGGACGAAAAGCATATTGGCAACGCGCTCCATGGCTGCTACGGGGGCTAACATCAGTTCTGAGCCAACCCGAGGCAGGCAGCGTAATCTGCCAAGTGCCGACCAGTTGACAGTCCGCCCAGGGCAGCATTGCTTGCACTCGTCGCCTGTCCAATGGGCGCGGCTGTGACCGATGAGCGCGATTAAGGGCCGGCGCGCGTTGCCTGGGCGGCCGCAAAGCTCATGCACCTGTTTCCAGGAGAGAGGAGGGACTGTTGACAGGTGTTTTCACCCAAGGCAGCGGAATCTCCCCTCCCAGTGGCTGGTGCTCTGCGTTCGCATCCTCTACTTGACCTCACTCGCGCCTCACTTTTTGCTCTCCGTGTTGCGAGCCGCCTCCGCACAGCCCTGTTCCCTACGCGCGGCAACCAGCATCCTGAACGCGGCTGGCTGATTTCATCTATCTCAGAGGGTTGGCTCCGGGTCATTACGCACTGTTTCATCTCACTTTTATAGAAATCTTCCATCTTGTGCGACCCAAATTTGGAGATTTCTCTGGTAGAAGAAGCACGACTCGGTTCTTCGCGAAGAACTTTGCAACAATCTCCGCATCACCGCCACGAGGTGTCTGCCGCACAAGGTCTGTAAGCCCACGTCCTCGGCATAGATTGTCGGGATGATTCACACTCACTAACCCTTCCAGACGGAAAGTAAATAACAGCTCATCCTCGTCTTCTTTACAACATCGTTGGCAGGGTATCAGCCGCGTTGTTCGCGTTGGGTCCTTTGCACCTCAGAGGTACCAGAGACCACGTCTTTCTAGAGCCGCCTGTTAACAGGTACCATCGCACAACCCTACCGGCGATGGATGACTCCGACACTCTTCCTTCGGGAAGAGGATCTGACGAGCTCACTGGGCGTCCCCAGTATCACAACCATGGCGGCGCAGGTGAGAGCGCCAGCAACGGCGCCAACATGCTCTGCGTCAACTTCAACACTCCCCTTGCTGGAGCAGCTCGCTCAGAGAGAATCAAGCAGATGGCCAACAATCACGTAAGTTCAGTATCCTTCCCACGTCAGCGGCATCGATACTGCAGACAACTGGCACCGTACTAAGTCCCCTCAACAGCCTGCGTTCGAGAAGGCGAGGCATGCTCAGGAGATCCTGGTCAAGATTCAAACCTCGCTCCGTCGCATGCCCGGCGTGTCTGCCAAGGAGTCTGGAGAGCTCAACGCTCAGCTGCAGGAGGTCGGCCACATCGTGAGCCAGGAGACCAGCCAGCTCGTCGACGCCCTCATGAGCACCGTCCTCGATTCCGAGGACACGGATAAAGCCATCGCTCGCCTCAGCATGGACGCCACCCTGGCCAAGGCGCAGTCCGAGGGCCGCACGCAGACCATCGAGAACCTGCGCAACGAGCTCTCCGAGGAGAAGAGCAAGCGACAGGAGGCGGAATCCGCCGTCAGGGAAGCCATGGGGGACCTCCAGGGCCTCGCGGCTGAGTTTAAGGCGCTCCAGGACAAGGCGGGCGCCAAGGAAGAGCCCAAGGTCGGCCGCGACGAGCTGATCAAGGTTGGCACAACTCTCGCCAGTGGTCCCTCTCCCATCGCCGAGGCTAACCTGTTCCCCTTTCTCCAGAGCCTCGAGGAAACGATCAAGCACCTCGAGGAACAAGTCAACAATCGACGCTCACTCTGGGTCATGAAGCATTCTGACCCGCATTCCGTCGCCCGCGCTATTGAGACGCTGGCCAGCTCCGTCCCAGACACGCAAGCCGTCCTTGCGCGCAACACATTCGCACTTCGATCCAACGGCTCCAAGAGTGACAGCTCCCAGGAGCGCACCGAGGAGGATGACATGCCTCCTCCGCCCGCGCGTCGTGGTATTGTCGGGCCCATCCGGCCCCCGTCCGTATTCCAGTCCATCGCCCGAACGCCAACCGCTCCGCCGTCCAAGTTCAGCCCTCTGCAAGCCGGGCCCCCACGCGCTCCGTCTACTATCCCCTTTGATCGTCGAGCGCACGACCCATGGGCTCCCAGCGGGCCAAGCCAGAACCGCATGCAGCCCAACGGCAGCGCCTTCTTCCAGTCGTCAGGCTTCAGTCGAGCCCCCCCTGCCCGGCGAGGCTATCCTCCAAGCAGCACGCGCTACCGTCACAATGCCCCTGAGCTCCAGCAGTCGTCTGGCTTTAATTTCAACGAAACGTTCTCCGGCAGCAATGGCAGTCCGTACAGCAACGGCCGCGACAACTTCCACAACGCGCTTCCCCCTCCGCCGGGCCGCAACAGGTACGGCCGCTTGCCCGATTCTCCTTCCCCCAACATGGACTATGCCGGTAGCCACCACAGGACCGCTGTGCTAGGCCGCAGCGGGAACATCAACGGCAATGGCAACGCAAACGGGAACGCCGTGAGCCCTTTCATTCAGATGAACGAGCAGACCGTCGCGACGTGGAACGCCCAGATCATGGAGTTCTACCAGGTCATTCGCGGCTTCGTCGAGCGGCACGCGGGCATCCCTGACAGCGCATCCTCCCTCAAGCTCAACGGGACGCCGCTCTGGCATATCCTGCTCGAGACCTACCGCCCCCTAACCGACAATGAGGCAGCCTCCTACCTCTACTACCACCTGCGGCAAGAGAACACCAAGGCTTGCCTTGTTACACGGGTCATCATCGACTTCATCGTCAACCGCGTCTGGGTACCCGCCGCCTGGGCTACCGCCGACTCGGACTCCTCCTTTGCGCTCCATGAACTGCAGCGCGATATTGACCGCACGCAAGGTACGCCTCTTTGAAGGGGAAAAGGGGCGAGTCATCGTCGTTGCGTTGAATACTAACTAGTCTTTTCCTTTCAACAGGTCTACCTTCTGCTTCTCGTCAGCCGCTGCTTGATCGTCAAGCCGCCATAGTCGACTCCATCATGCGGAGCGATCACGGGCCGCTCTTTTCGCGCGAGAAGGTCGGCGAGATCACCAGGGGCCTCATGCGCAACCTCCAGCCCCTGTTCAACAAGCTCGCCAACCCCGAGGAGGTCTACAACGACCTCGAGCTGGTGTCGGAGAACGCGTGGGAGCTCTCGTCCAAGATCCTGGCCAGCCGCCTGACCTTTGACTTCCGCTTCCCCGAGATAGGCAGCCGCTTTTCGTGCCAGTCCATGCTCCCCATCTGGCCGCACATGGACCCCATGGAGCTGCAGGCGAAGCACTGGCGCGTGTCTCTGGTGACCACGCCCGTCATCACCTGCCGCAACGACACGGGCACGAACATCTCGGCTCACTCCGTGGCGCTGGCTGACGTCTTCTGCATGCAGTAGTCGTGCTGACGAGTGCTTCGTGGACTTGCAAAAGCCTATTTGCTAATGAGTCCAGGCTGGCAAGCTTGTTCCCTTCGTCAGGCCGTGCAAAAGGCAACAAGCAATTTGATGATATACGAATAGAAGATATGACAATCCTCAAACACTGGGGGGGGGGGGGAAGAAAAAAATTGGATTGACATGGCTGGTCCGTTGTTGACCATCACTTCTTGCATCTACACAGCGACACAAATGCATCACATTCGTCATGGGATATCCCCGACACACACGACAGTCTCCCCCAAGGTTGTACGCAGTATGCCTTTGACTGCCGCACACCGCCCAACATGCTATGCTCGCCTTGTTTCACACGGGTGGGATGGATGCGGTGACGCACGGGTTTGGTATCAGTTTGCTCTCACAAGAAAAGCAGGTGCTCGGTTTTGCTCTCTTGGTCCGTGGGATGGCAGCGGCGCAGCACAGCGCAGGGAAGCCCAGAATTTGGCGAAGCACCTCTACGATATGATTAGCCGTGGGGCGTTCCAGATGAGGTAGATCTTTTCTTGAATGGAGCCACGGTCGCGCAGGATGGATATGCGCGCACTGGAAAACAAGCGTAGTAGTTAGAGGAGAGTCGTGTGCACTCTGGCCGGACTCTAGCGGTTTTGGTTGGAGGTTAGTCCTAGAAACTCGATCACTGTAAAGCAGAATGGCTTTAGACCCGGCTTCAGATGCCGGGGGACGGCTTAGAGAATAGAGAGTGCACAGTCGAGTTATGAAATCTATTTTCTGCGATTCGGCCCATGCCAATGGCGTTGCTGCCGTTTTCATCTATGGAATGTCGCGAATGAAAAGATAAACACCTCAACGCCGTTCCCTTAGCCAGCCTTGGGGTATCTGCAAGCCGTGCCGTCCCACCATATCCTATCGAGTCTATTTCACTGCCAACTAATCTTACAGAAACCCCCGGGATTTTTCAAGGGTTGGGGAGTGCCATCTCGGTATTATGTGCGACTCCGTCGATCACTGCTCGTCTGTTTGCGGTCCAGCTTGCGAATAACAGCGCCGAGGACCACCTTCAGGATGTGCTCGGCGGTCAGGGTCCTGGTGTCGGCGTCGGCGTTCTCGTCCCACGTGACGGTGTCGACCATGTCACGGATGCCCTGCTCGGAGAGCTCATCGTCCAGCTCGCGCAGAGCCTCGCGCGCCTTGCGGTCGTTGCCGACCTGGAAGAACTGGATGCCGACTTGATGGGGGGGTGCCTCGAGCTTGTCGAGCTTCCGAGCCTGCTGGACGATGATGCTCTCCGGGTCGTCGGTGGGGCGGCCGTCGGTGATGACGATGATGTTGACGGGCTTCACGCTCTCCACGGAACGGGCGCGGCCGAGGCTGTCGACGTAGGGCTTGAGGATGTTGTGCAGGCGCGTGCCGGTGGGCGTGGTGCGGGCCGGGGCAACCGAGTTAAAGATGCCCTTGACTGTCATGGCGTTGGTGATGTTGTAGTAGCCACCGTCCGCCTTGCCCTTGACGCCCTTGAAGCTGGAGCGGTGGTTCAGGAAGTACAGATCGATGCCGTCCTTGTCACGCGCGGTGCAGATGGGGGTGATGGCTTGGAGAGCTGCGTCGACCTCGCCCCACAGGGCGCCGGCCATGGAGCCTGAGTCGTCGACGACCACAATGGTGTCGAACTGGGCCAGGAAGGCATACTTGTCCTCGTCATTCGTGACGCTTGCCAGGCTGGGGGAGGGAGATGCATTCTGGCGCCTGGCCGACGAGTCCACGGTCAAGCCAGCAGTAGGAGTGTAAGGCGGCGGGTTGTCAGCCGGGGCTGGGAGGTTGAGCGCGTCAGTATGAATGTTTGGGCATGTGAATGGAGCGAGGAGCTGGCATACTGTCTAGGAACGGATTGGCGCCCATAGTAGGTTCGGGAGCTCTGTCGACACTTCGTGGCTGTCTTTCGGAGGATTTGGAATCAGAAGCACCCTTGCTGCTTGAGAACTTCTCCTTGATGCTGCCGAATAATGATTTGCTCATGTTGGCAAATTTATGTGAGGGATGGGCAGGGCCAGGTGCCGGGACGAGGAGGGCTGCAGTCCTTATAGATTGATGGTGAAGAGAAGTCGACGGGGTCGCTGCTGCAGTGAATGTGGTCCTGTTTTCACAAGGGGCGATGTTTGGGGACACGGACGCAAAGTGTATGTATTATTAACTTTGCTGTGGTGATTGCGGAACACGGACGAGGCTGACTGATTGTATGTATGTCAGAAGCAGAGGCGCCACACCAAAAAAAAGACACCGAATGATGTTTTAGCCACGTTTCGGTCACAAGGCTGGGCTGGTGGAAGATGGAACAACGTTTCTCTTTATTTCACTTGCAGGAATAAGTCGATTTGCCTGCAGGGACTCCATCCCAGACAAAAGACAAATAGGCGAATACCTGCCAAGGGCCGAAGGAGCCGGGGAGTGCGCCCACACATACGCCTTGGTGTGCCCAGGACGGTTTCGCGCGCCTCCACCATTGTGGTAGTGGGACAAGGTGCGATACAATACGATGCGATGCGCTGCGCAAAGTCGAACATGTCGCCGCATTCATCAAGGTGGTGTGTACTGTATATGCGAGTGATGCCCGTTAGACGTTAGACGGTGGCACTGCCGGTATTAGTTGGATACATCAACAAATCAGATCTTGTTGTCGCCTTGGGGCTGTGCCACGCCACGCTCAGCCACCCCTGCTGTTGTAGGAACTTCCCCAGCAACTCTCCGTGACACAGCCTCAACACAAGATGTCCCGGGCAGGCGGTTCCTCGAGAAGTAGAGAAAAGATGTAGAGACTGAAACTCAATCATTTCTACTATCATGATGGATTTTTTTTTAGGGGGGGGCCAGCAAATTGAGATTGGGGCAAAGTATATGGAATCAATTGAGAGCGCTGAACGCATCAAAAGTATATCTCTGGTCGTTTACGAGATCTCGTAAAGCCTGACTTACAAGAACTGCTTGCCCCCTTGCCAGGGGAAAGTGGAGAGTGCGCTGAAGCATGGCTGCATGGGGGAGGAGGCAAGGCTCGTACCTTACATGAACTACTCCGGCCGCAGGGTCCAACTTTCCAGAATCCTTTTTCGGTTTCATTCTGCTACGGGGAGGCGGCGTGGCTGCGCGGACCCCTGGCCCCAGGGCAGACACCGAGGCCGAGGCCGAGGCTCGGTGCCGGCCACATGCGGAGGTATCGCCGCCTGGGACGGGTTACACACCACACGCAGATGGGGTCTCAGTCAGCGGGCGACGTTGAGATATATTCTACGGAGGAGTGTGGGGCCGGTCATAGATGAGTTGTGTGTGATGGGTGGTGGGAGAGCCTTGCGCGATATTCAGATCTGATACTGCTGGGCTAATCGCCCTTGATGCTTCGAGGCTTCGTGTGAGGCAATTCAACAGAGTCGTTTATGGTTAGATAGGTCCCTCTGTGCCCATCTTGTTCCAGAGAGGCGGTCTGCAACGAGATGGACGACCAAGGATGCGATCGCTGACACGCATCAATTTCTCCGTTACATGTGGCGGTCTAGAGACAGCTTGACATCATCAGCCTTTTTTTTCCCCCTTCTTGTATTGGCTCGAGACGAGCGGAGTATGACAATGAATATGTGCAGCCATTCACGAAAATGGTCGGCATCTTGATCCGAGAAGGTGCACATCCAACAAGAGAAGTGAGACATTGGGCTGTCACCGCTAGCGTGCGTGGTTCGCATGCGCAGACCGGGCCCTGGATTGGGTGCACAAAGCCTCTGGCCTGTAACTTAGTATCGGTAATGGGGTCTGCGAATAGTCTTTTGGCATATCGGGGGG
>PXOD01000822.1:0-14592 GCA_003012165.1 Paramyrothecium roridum
TTTGTCCTTTTTTCCTTTCTTTTTGGCACACAAGCACTTTTCCTTATCGCAAACCAAAAGAAGAAAAAAGGAAGAAGAAAAAAAAACAGAAAAAGAAAATCGGCTGGACACCCAGGCCAAAAAATGAAAGCAGCTCGCAGGCGGAGTCGAACCGCCGCTGCCAGAATCAGAATCTGGAGTCATAACCGTTAGACCATGCAAGCCAGTGTTACTACGAGACAACGTGGGCTGCGACTACTCGATGCCCCAGCCGCAAGCTACTGAAACCTAAGAGCAAGCAGAGGGGATGCGCAATGGCCATATCCTCAGCATAACCAGGTTGAGTAGAAAAGTATCTTCCCACTGCCCGCCAGCTCTCGTCTCCTTGTTCTTTTCTTTGGCAAGCAGCACAAAAAAGGTGTCGATGCAGCCACCAACCATGCATGGTGTTTACCGCAAGGCACCCGACGCCATTCTAGCTGTGAAGCCATGCTGTTCTCGAACATTGATGTGTGTAAGTCCAACCGGCGACTGAGTGAACGGCGAGCTCCTCAACTTCCGATATGCCGTCTGTACTTGACAAGGAATTACTCAGAGTGAGTGAGCATCTAGGTTGGTGCCCTCATTTCAAGATGACCCACCATGTTGTGGTGGCCCATCAACAATTCCTATCTTCCGCAATTGGCTACCTGGTTAACATTGGAACACCAGGATCGACGGGAAAGTTGATCTCTATTTATAGGAGATAGCATAGAGGATGTCACGTAATGACTCGTGGGAAAGGTTGTTTTCTTTGCTGCCCATCAAGACAATTGCCTGTTCGGTCAGGTTTCTACCAATCGGAACAAGGCCGGCAGCATACTGACGGGCTTGATGGAAAGTTATATACTTCTGGGCGACTTGATATGCACATCTCACTGCTCTCCTCGTGGCTTGCCAGAGGAACAAGAACCAGCATAAGTCAGGTCAGCCTGTGACAAGCTTCCCACCACGCACTTACAGCGCCAGCGGTAACGTGATTGGGGTCAAGGCTCCGTAAGCCGCAGGATTCAGAGCCATCTTGTTGGACTACGCCCGCTCCAACATGGGCAACGTTCATCTCAAACTGGTGCAGTTTGCACGCAGGCGGCGAGCGAGCACAGGCAGGGAGCTGCAATAAGCAGACAAAGCTGGACGGAGAAGCAAAAAAGCTCGCAGGCGGAGTCGAACCGCCGCTGCCAGAATCAGAATCTGGAGTCATAACCGTTAGACCATGCAAGCCATGGATCGAGACGATGTCGTCGGGCTTCCCAAAATCATTCTAGATCACGTGCGCACACTGCAGGCTCCTTCCAGAAACCCCTTTGGGGACGGACGGTAAGGTTTTTGAGGGAAGAGAACCTCAGTGGTGGGGGGAGGGACATCGCCAGCCTTGCCCAAGCAGGCAGGCGCGCTAAACCTACCGCGGCAGCAGCGCGGCCCGTTGATTACGATAGGATTAGAAATATGGAGAACCAGAACCACCTCCCCACACTTACCATTGAACGGACGCCACCACTGCGACCTTGGAGCCTGTCTTTGTCACACATTACAGATCCTTACCGCAGCGCGCAGCGTTACCTCAAACCACCCTGCTCGGTCATCGCTTGCTCCACCTTATGAAATAATTACAACACTCAAGAGCCAACAAACAGATTAAAATTCCCTAGATTCCGTGAACTTCTATTCCACCATGTGCCATAAGCCCAAACCTCGACCGCTTCGTCTCCTCCGTTAGCTGCACCACCTTCGTCTATATAACTGCCCCTCACCCCACGCCACAGTCGTTTCCATGAAGTCAAAGTGGCACGCATTCGTCTCCACCCCGCTCCTCATCGCCTTAGTCTCAATCCTCGTCTACAACTACAGCTACAGCAGCACTGTCCTGCGCGACTCGGCCGCGTCTGCCATTGATCTGATCGCCAACCTGACCCGAAGAGCCTCACCCTCCAGCAGCGACACCGCCAACATCGTCCCCACAGAGGCGACTGCAAGCTCCAACTCCGTGCAAGAAGCACCTACAGATCTTCTTTTCGCATCCGAAATGTCTGTCCAACGAGCCATCCGCAAGGCCTTCCTGGCCATCGAACAGGCAGAGGGAGCGGGCGCCCGTGTTCGGCGCTCTATCGGCACTCCTCAGCTCCGCAACTTCTCGCCCTTCCTGATGCTGGATCACTTCTCCATCAAGCCCGGCGCCGGCTTCCCTGATCAGTATGTCCCCATGTCGATATCCCATTATTGTGAGATAACCTGCTAACTTTAAAATAGTCCTCATCGCGGCCAAGAAACCATTACCTACCTTCTCCAGGGCGGCGTCGATCATGAGGACTTCGCCGGCAACCGCGGTACGCTCAACGCCGGCGACCTGCAGTTCATGACGGCCGGCCGTGGCATCGTCCACGCCGAGATGCCTCGTCAAAACCCAGACGGCAGCGCCAATGTCGGCCTGCAGTTGTGGGTCGATTTGCCTGAGAAGCTCAAGGACTGCGAGCCGCGCTATCGTGACCTCCGCGCTTCTGAGATTCCTTCCGTCGAAATCGACGACGGTCGCGTTACTGTCAAGGTTATCTCTGGCCAAAGCCACGGCATTGACTCCGTGAAGGATCTCGCCTATACGCCAGTGTGGATTCTTGATATCGAGATCCGCCCGGGTGGCAAAATCACACAGCCCCTACCCCAGGCTTGGAGCTCCTTTGCGTACATTCTGGAGGGTGACGTCTGGTTCGGAAAGGATGATCAACGAACCAAGATTAGCCAGTATCACAATGTTGTGTTCGAGTCTGAAGGCGACGTTGTTCATCTGGAAGTCGACGCAGATGCTTCACAAAGCTCAAGAATTGGTAAGTCGCTTGATTCCCATACTAGACATGTAAAAACGCTAACTTTCGGTTCTTAGTCCTCGTCTCCGGCACTCCTCTGGATCAGGAGGTTGTGCAATATGGCCCCTTCGTTCTCAACTCCAAGGAGGGCGTCTACAAGGCCTTATTCGATTACCAAACGTTTAGCAATGGCTTTGAACGCGCCAAGGATTGGCAGAGCGAGATTGGAAAATCTATGGCGCATTAACTTGTTCTTTGGTTGGGAAAGGAGGTCCTCTTCTTGAACAAAAGGATCCTACATGGTTGAGTTTTATGTATCATAGCAACGGCGTTTAAAGATAGATCTGGTGACATAACACACCGTCCTTTAGTCACAGTGAACTGCAATCATTATCTTTTGACTTGTTTATTTCAAAATCTTCATCTCTAGCTGACCGGACAGCTATGAATGTGTTATCGCCGAGACCTAAACATGCATTGATAATGACGCTCAAGATACGGCATTCCAAATCCCACATCAGTCACACAAACTTGTATCATAACTTTGAAGACGCAGACGGGAGATAATTAGAATCGTGGTGATTTGATTATGTATTAGTATCATCATGAATGAGAGCAAGAAAGCCAACCCGCTGCCAAGCCTGGCCGTGACGGGTATCATATCGTAACAGAAAATCATGTATCTGCAAACACCTAAGCCTCACAAGTGTGAGCCACTTGATGACCTCGCCCGAGTCCTCGTCTGAAATCCTCCCAAAAGCCTTTCCATTAATTCATGAAATCGCATAAAATCCCTTTTGTTAACTTCGTCAGCGGTGACAGAAGCGGGAGTGGTATCTCGGTCGGTCATGAAAATTGGCTATTGTAACGCTTAGAGGAAGGCGGCAGCGATACCGACGGCCGCAATGATGCCGATGGGGGCAGCGGTCATCTGGGGACCAGCCTGGAACGTTTATTAGCATTGACTAACGGCCATGACTTGATAGAACTTACAGCGCCGTCAGCCTCAGTGGAGGTGGCGTCACCCGCGGTGTTGGTAGCATCGCTGAGAATGCTCGAGACCGCGTCAGAAGCGGATGAGACGATATCAGAAGCGCGCGAAGAGGCAGAAGCCGCAGCAGAGCCGGCACCGGAGGTGATGGTCGACACAATTTCACTGCCGTCAGAAGTGATGGTAGTGACCAGGCCGCCAGCTCCAGAGGTGATGGTCGAGATGATCTCGCTGCCGTCGGAGGTGATGGTGGTAACAATAGCACCTGCAGCTGAAGTGATGGTTGAGACGATCTCGCTACCATCAGAAGTGATGGTGGTGACGACAGCACCAGCCGCAGAGGTGATGGTCGAGATGATTTCACTGCCGTCGGAGGTGATGGTCGTCACGATGGCTCCAGCGCCGCCACCATTACCATTGCCTTCATCATCACCGGTGAGGGTGGTGGTAGCGACGGGGGTGGAGGTGATGGCCGAGCCGTCGGAGCTGATGACGCTGTAGATGGTGGACAAGGTGCCCTGATGGAGAAGTCAGAATTTGTTTGTGTTAGATAAATAGTCGTACGTACGGTGACGGTAACAACGGACTCAGTGCCAGATCCAGAGGCGTCGCTTTCACCAGTTCTCTATGTTGCATGTAAGTATCTTCCATGGTGGCGTGCTCAAATCAACTTACAGTAGCAGAAGCGGTACCTCCATCAGTGGTCACAGCGACACCAGCACCTGGGCAATGGTTAGCTGTGTTTTGTCAAGACTGGACTGTACTCTTACCTGAGCAGATGCTAATGGCACGCTCGACAATCTGCTGGACCTCGTCCTGGTCGCAAATGGCAAGGGAGCAGTCACGAACGCCGTAGGTGAAGTTGGGGTTGAGGCAGAGACAGGCGACGTCGCCGTTGTTGCAACCAAGCTCGTCGGCCTTCTCATCGGCGAGCATGTTATTCACGCATGTTTGCTATGGCTATGTGAGTAATCGAGGCTTGAGTGTAGGACATTGGATCTTGCTTACACCACACTGAGGAAGTCCGGAGACGTCCTGAGCTGCGACAGTGGCGGCAAGGGCGGCCAAGCTGAAAATGGCAGACTTCATATTGACTGTTTATTGGCGACTTGAACTAACTCTGAATCTGCAATGGATGTTATTAGTATCTTACTCTTGCCTCGCAAAGGTAGCCTGTCGCAAAGTAGTGTGTGGAACGAAGGTGAGGAGGGAAGGCAATAGAGCGTTGTCTGATGTGGGAGGGCGAAGGCGAGAGTAAATAAGGACCAGTTACAGATCTCGTGACTTGTGATACACGGAGCAATCTGCACTAGGCAACACGGATGCTGTGTAGGACAGAGGAGCAGGAACGGGGGGGGGACGAGGGTGGAAATTAGAAGGACAGCTGGTGTAAGTGAGTGGGGATGGGGATGGCAGCTGGCCAGCAGAAGTCGCCAGCCTGTCGCCTCGGAGTAATGGTGCAAAGATGGCATAGTCCAATGGATGATGGCTGATGGGAGCCGAGGCCAGGCAAGGCAAAAAGAGGAAGGCAGCGGTTTGCTTGAATCAGCCAACGAAAGTGTAGTACTCACGGATATTGATTGTCTGGCGGCGAGTGGCGTGAAGAAGGCGACGAGGCAATGGATGCAGAGAGCTGTCTTTGTGTTTTGTGTGTGTGTGTGTGTGTGTGTGGAGGGATGAGAAGAGAAAAGAAGAAGAGGAAGCCTTGTGTGGTAACGAGACGGGAATTATATGAACTTTGTTGTGGGAAGGAAGGCAGGCTGAGGTGGATGGAGAAGGCGAGGCGGAGGATGCTAGAGACCTCTACCAAGATTCTGTGACCTCACTTCCAGAAGACCAGGTAGGTAGGTACCTGCGCTACATCATGATCATGGTTCAGGGCCCCTCCAAAGACTTGCAGCAGCCAGGCAATGCGGATCCTCAAAGCCGGGAACACCAGCGACACCTGGCTTGGCCTTGCGGGTCTGATCGAGCAGCCTGCATGTCCGACTGCCGTTGCCAGGCGCGCCAAGTACCTCTACCAGCTCATCTTGAGCTCGACAGCTGTAAGTGCCAAGGACGGCATAGCTTCGACAGCTGCCAGAACTTTTTGACTTTTTCTTGCCTTTGCCGAGGGAGATTTTTAGAGCCAAAGCCAGCGAGAACCTTCTTTGTGTTCGTCGTGCTACCGTACGTAGCTTAGCTAGGAGAAAACTTCGCTCCCATCTCGGTGCAGAAACATCTCGACCGGATCGGTTTCCTCCAAATCAATTGAGACCAATTCGACTCGATTCACGACTGGGGTAAGTGGACAAGGTCAGGCACCACCAGCTGGCACCCAAACCACATGGACCAATACGTGCTACAATAGGGACTACCCTGGGCATCGAACTTCCTGACGTAGCATCTCCCGGGATCTGAATCTACGGCCGCTCGGGGCGAGACCAACAGGCACCCCAGCCATAACCCTGCCGACCCACCGATGTGGCTGCCCGCGGGTACATGGTTGACCTCATAATGTGGCACCGAACAATTGGCGTGGGCAATAGGTTGCTACTGGTTGCCCAGGCAGGGCACTCGGTAAGTACAGTAATCGACGATGTTGGCGGCACACGCCAGCCGAGCCAAGAACAGTGCCGGTTATGTATGAGGTCAGGACGAGAAATCCCATGTGGGCGATAACCGGGGTTCCAGCAAGAGGCAGCACGTAGACACACCAAATCTGGCTTCCGATTCGCTTGCTGGGGCCTCCAAGCCAAATTGCGGACAGGCTTGGGGTATGGGTTTCTTTGACGCTCCATCATGACGACGGAGTGGGTAGACTTTCTGAGAAATGCCCGGACCGACCGACTCAAGACAATTCAAGGCGGGGAAAAGAGCGGAAACAAACCATCTTCTTCAACAGGGACAAGGGACAGGACCGCTGGCTCTCAGGGCGCAAGGTTCGACGCAGCAGGAAAATTTACTAGACTTCATCATGCTGCTCCCGGACCAGCTGAAATCGATGCTACACCAACAGAGCAGTAACCTAGATCGGCAATTTCCCCACCATTGACGTTGAGGCTAGAACAGGCCGCCAAGCCAGGGCCACGCCATCGGTGGGTGTGCTCGCTCCTCCCGGGAGCTCGCGCCACGCATCATATGGGCGGGGGGGCTGGTGTCGAGTTTCTGAGCCATCGACACCGCTCAGGCCCAACGCCGGTAAAGGGAAGGTGGCTTCATGTTGCCGCTTCTCTGTTCAAGCGGGAGATTGCAAGTAGCATCTCCGCCGAGGGAAGAACATTACTGCTACGCCGAGCACAGCGCATCGGAGTCAACGCTACAAGAAAGTGTATGCTAGAAATGAGCCCCGATAGATTGCGGTGTTTGTTGTGCCTTGCTTTTACACCGCATAGCCGCTTTAGCCACCTTGTAGTGAGCTTTTGGTCACCCAGAGTTTGCCCTGCCCGGTGAACAAAATACAGGATTGGGTTTGAAGAAAAAAAAAAAACATCGCTTGGTTACGGTCGTCCTGGGAAACGAAGAAAGCAAATACCGCTGAGCGACAAAACAGGTTTATGGCCGTGCAGAGGGAAAGTATCTCGATGAGGTCAGGCCAGAGTATGTTGATTCATCCACAAGGCTCCCTGGCAGCATGCCATTGGTCAATGGCCCCTGCTTTAGTCCCGGGAATCAAGTGCGGCACATCCCCACATCAGACCTTGGCCGACTCAACACCATCTTGCTCTGCAAGATGCGCCGTCTCATGCAAGGACCTGCGTTTTCTCCGCGCATGCAAGGACACACTGCGGTCATTGACTTTGCACCACCAGAGCTTAGTTGTTGAGCAAAATCCCCCGATCTCGCTTCCTCGTGGGAGCAACCAACGGTCTGCCTGCCATCGGGCACCTACCTCAGCTACGTTTTCGCGTCAAGTGTCTTGCTACGAGTCGGAGCTTCGCTTGCATACCTGGCAGAGCTTAGATCTACGCGCTGCAGCATGCTTGTTGAGCTGACTTACGGCCGCTAGTCTTCATCCGGCGGGCAACTATCTGTGGCTTGCAAAAAAGCAGTTTCGTAGATCTGGCACCATTCCGGTTTGGAGATGTGATTTGGGTTTGGGGGCTTGGACCCTCACTCGGATTGGAGATCGCGTCGGTGTGCCATCACAACTTGGTGCAAATTGCACACGGGGCCTGTCCCGCTGGGCGTCGCGTCGCGGCAATGTTCAGCCACCATGTCCTTGGATCCTTGACTGGCGTCTTCGAGGCGACCTTCTTTGCCACATGAGTTGTGCCCTAGCACCAATCAAGTCTTTGTTCCGTAGGGAACAGAGCAGGACTATCTATCTCCTACATTCTCGCAAAGCTATGCTCGTGCCACTAGGGTCCGACCGCTACTCGTCCATCACGCTCGGAGGGGGTCGGTCGAGAGCTTTTCTTTCATGTCGTGCTGTTGTTACTCAGTGCGTGATGAGCCGGGACGATGTGCATTCCACGGATTGATCGTCCAGGTGGGAAGGCCGGTGACCGGACCGTTGCAGTGTGCTGAACGTTTGTTTTTGTGCCGTGGTAGTACCACCGTTGAGCAGCCTGCCGGCGAGCTTTCGCTGCTTCAGTGGCCCATTTCCGAGTTACCTACCTACCCGAGATGAGTTGCTCAACATTAGTTTGGAACTAGGAACAAAGGACAAACGAGAACTTGTAATCTTGGGTCTGATTGATGGAAAACCAGCTGTTGGGGGATTGAGGAAGCTCGCTGCCGGCTCCATTCCCTTTCTCTCAGTCCGATTTGGAGATTACATGTAATTTAGCGCTTGCTCTCGTGAACGATGAATATGGGGAGGAGACTGACTAGGCTCGAAGCAAACAGCGCCATCCGCTCGCGAGCGTTTGCCTCACCCTTTAATTTTACTTCTGGGCAAATGTAGGTAGGCTGTGCCAACAAGAGCTCATGCCCTGCACGGTTGTTTGCAGCACCCATCATCGAATACAATCAACGAACACCTCAGTGCATTGTCGGTAGACTTGGCTGCTCGGGGCCACAAGTGGAAAAAAGAGGCAACCAGACAAGACCTGATGAAGGCGACCGCCTCTATGCCATGTGGAGCTACGAGATGCGGGTGTAACGCTGCCAAGTCCCGCACTTGCTCATCTTGACGTCGGGCTGCAGGAACGGCACGGCGTCCACTGCCCGGCCTCTCTTAGCATCACGAGATGTAGATAGGCGCACTGGGTGTTATTGACCAGCGTACGTATGTTGCTCACATCAATTTTTTCTCCTGTTGAGTAGAGGAGATCAGGTGAAATAATGTAATGACATTGATATCTGCGCGCCACGATGAAGCCATGGCATCTAGTGCAAACTGCAAGAAAGCGTTTGCGTAAAACAAAAACAAAAAAACAAGTCTGGTCCGAAACACAATACACCTTTGATGAATACCCAGGGGACGCTCGGAACAATTAATCGCCCCATTGTGCCCTTTTCGTGATAAATAGACAACATTACCATCCCTTATTTCCCAAATATGCATCCAATCCATACCTTCGTGCTCATCTCATCAGCCGTCAAATATACAAGACACGAACTCCATTTTTGAGCACCCTTCGCTTAGCCACTGCACATCACGCAGGACTCGGGGTTCTCAATGCTGCCTAATGAAAATGTCAGCACATCAATCGATTTGTTCATGACAGGCGAGGTTTCTTACAAGCTAGCACAGCGTCGGAGTAGATGTCCCGCTCACGCTCTTCGCTATCCTCGTCCTTATCCTCGGCCTGTCCCTCCTTCTTGGCTCCAGGGGCTGGCAACTCCTCGTCCTTGATACCCTCCGCAGGCTCAATGGGAAGCACCTTGGGGCTATCGCCCTCCTCGATATCAGCCTTCATTGTAGCGGGCTTGGCAGGAGACGCAAGAGGGCGAGCCTTGGTACCGGCACCTCCCAGGGGAGGAGGCGTTGTGCTTGGGGTTGGGATTCCGTTGGCATTGAGCGAGTTGCCGTTCACCTCATCCTTCTTCAGGCCGCCACGAGGAACAGCAGAAGGGGATGACATGTAGCTGGTACCTGAGGGAGGCGCACGCTTCTTGAGTGTGCGCTCCTTGCCAATATTCGTGTCAGCAATCTTGAGGGCCTCCTGGTCAACAGTGAACTGGATAGGAGCAGCGGCGGCCTGGGTACGTAGGTAGTACATGCCGGTCTTCAGGCCAAGCTTCCAGCCGGTGAAGTGCATGCTGGTGATCTTGCCCATGGTGGGCTCCCGCATATGGATGTTCAGCGACTGAGACTGATCGATGAAAGCACCGCGGTCGGCGGCCATTTGCACGACTTGACGCTGAGAGATTTCCCAGACAGTCTTGTAGAGTGCCTTGATATCGGCAGGGATATTGGGGATGTTCTGGATAGAACCATTCTCGGCGATGATGCGGTTCTTCATGGCATCAGACCACAGACCCATGTCGACGAGGTCCTTCAATAGCCAGGGGTTGACAACCTGGAACTCACCAGCCAGCACACGGCGCTGGTAGATGTTCGAGGTGTAAGGCTCGAAGCATTCGTTGTTACCCAGAATCTGAGATGTGCTGGCAGTGGGCATGGGGGCAACCAACAAGCTGTTGCGAATACCGTGCTCCTTGATCTGCTCACGCAGAGTCTCCCACTCCCAAAGGTCGGAAGGCTTGACATTCCACATGTCAAATTGAAGAATACCCTCAGAGGCGGGAGAACCCTTGAAGGACTGGTAGGGTCCCTGCTCCTTGGCAAGCTCCATGGATGCGGTCAGTGCGGCGTGGTAGATGGTCTCAAAGATCTGCTTGTTCAGCTCGCGAGCCTCAGGAGACTCGAAGGGCAAACGAAGGGCGAGGAATGCATCAGCAAGACCCTGAACACCAACACCGATAGGTCTGTGACGCATGTTGCTGTTTCGTGCCTCCTGGACAGGATAATGGTTGACGTCGATGATCTTGTTCAAGTTGCGGACGACTACACGAGTGACCTCGTGAAGCTTCTTGAAGTCGTAGCAACCCTCGTTGTAATCAACATACGATGGCAGTGCCAACGAGGCCAGGTTGCAGACAGCGACCTCATCAGGAGCCGAGTACTCAACGATTTCAGTGCACAGGTTCGAGCTTCGAATGGTACCCAGGTTCTTCTGGTTGCTCTTACGGTTGCAGGCATCCTTGTAGAGCATGAAAGGGTTACCGGTCTCCGTCTGGGCTTCCAGAATAGCGTACCACAGCTTCTGTGCCTTGATGGACTTGCGACCGCGGCCCTCACGCTCGTACTTCTCATACAGAGCCTCGAACTCCTCGCCGTAGCAATCAGCCAGACCAGGGCACTCATTGGGGCACATGAGAGTCCATTCGCCGTTCTTCTCAACACGCTTCATGAACAGATCGGGAATCCACAGAGCGAGGAACAGATCACGGGCGCGGACTTCCTCCTTTCCGTGGTTCTTGCGGAGATCCAGGAATTCGAAGACATCAGCGTGCCAAGGCTCAACATAGATAGCAAAGGCACCAGGGCGCTTGTTGCCTCCCTGATCAACGTAGCGTGCGGTGTTGTTGAAGACACGAAGCATAGGAGTAAGGCCATTGGAGGTACCGTTGGTACCAGCAATGTACGAGCCGGTGGCGCGGATGCGATGGACGTTCAGACCAATACCACCGGCCATCTTGGAGATCATGGCACAAGTCTTGAGAGTGTCGTAAATACCCTCGATGCTGTCATCCTTCATATCAACCAGGAAGCAAGAAGATAGCTGAGGTTGAGGAGTGCCAGCGTTGAAGAGAGTTGGAGAAGCGTGTGTGAAGAACTTGCTCGACATTAGGTTATACGTCTCAATGACTCGCTCAATGTTATCGCCCCAGATTCCAACAGCAACACGCATGATCATGTGCTGAGGTCGCTCGACGATCTTGCCATCTAGCTTGAGGAGGTATGATCGCTCCAAGGTCTTGAAGCCGAAGTACTGGTAGTTGAAGTCACGGTCATAGACAATGGCCGAGTCCAGCTCCTCCTTGTGTCTCATGACGCATTCGTATGTTTCTTGAGCAATCATGGGTGACGCTCGGCTGTTCTTGGGGTTGACATAGTGGTACAGATCGCTGATGACAGAAGACCATTGCTTCTTGGTCTGCTTGTGAAGGTTGGAGACTGCGATACGAGCAGCTAGGATGGCATAGTCGGGGTGGGTGACGGTCATATAAGCAGCAGTTTCTGCAGCCTGATTAAGTTGTCAGCAGAATTCAAGAGCAGTGTACAGTATTGATCGGAAGACATACCAAATCATCCAGCTGGACTGTGGTGACTCCGCCGTACACGCCGGAGATGACCTTTTGTGTGATAGCAACAGGATCAACGTGGTCCATGTCCAGGCCATAACACAGCCTGGAAACACGGGCCGTGATCTTGTCGAACTGAACGCGCTCCTGGCGTCCATCTGCAGGCAGTCAGTATCGTGAATCCTGTCGAGTTGAGGGTGTTTCCAGCGCGTCTTGACACATACCTCGCTTTCTGACGAACATGATGGAGGTGCGGGAGGCTACGCCGGGGACAGTGGCGAGAAGAAAGAAGCGAAGAGGATGTGCAGACTGGTTCTCTTTGCGGTGCAGAAGATCAAGCAGAGTTAAGAGAAGCCGTTTTGAAGCACAGAGAAGTCAAATTGCTTCTGTGGTTGTCGCGGTGATGAAGGGGGGTGGAGGATGAAGGGAAAGAAATGCGTTGCCTGGACGGCGGAGCGAAGTCTTCTTATGTGCTAAACGCGTCTTTAGCACGCGCGACGCCAAATCCTAGCGCGACAAACATTGGCAAAGCACTTAAACGGGCGCGAATCCATTAAAACTCCTGCCCTGGGCGCGCAGGTACCTCTGGCAAAGTACCTGCCCCTCCCCGCCAAAACCCGAACCTACCGTACCTACATACATTTTCTAGTCCCTGCATTTACGTGCAGCGCCCTACGTCACCGGGCTCGAGGGAAGGCCGCATGGTTATTCCTTGCCGTATGCCCATTGAGTCTATAGCCACGATCACAGCTCGAATACTGCCGCAACACATGCATCAATGGGTTCTCAACCGTGCCCTGCTTTTGCGGCTCGTCCGGTGTCGCGTTGCAGCCAATTTGGTAACACGCTTCAGGATTTGCCCCACCATCCCATTGAGGAAACCGCAGCGCGCTATCACGTGAATGGGGCCCGTGTTGCAAGGCGGCTCGCACCCAAGATTGGACAGCATTAATAATTGTTCGATGGGGCATTTGACCAGCTAAGGTGCCTTAGGTGACGCATTGCCAGGGTTGCTCGGTGACTCAACTGCAGGCTTTGATGACTGTAAGCCCTCCTCAAGCTTAGGAGACCAGGACAAGGACACTATCTACCTTATGTGGTTGAAAAGGGCGGCATATTGCATCCCCCGCTCTCGTCCTTGCCAGTTCGCTAGACATTTCAAGATGGCAGCGAGCCAACCCACTCCAGAGCCCACCGAGGCTCCGTACAAGCCCAGATATATTGATGTATGCATCGACTCAACCTGACCGAGACTCGCCCACTACTGACACCTCATATCTAGTAGATTGGCATTAATCTGGCCGACCCTATATTCAGGGGTAAATACCATGGAAAACAACGCCACCCAGACGATCTCGCAGCTGTTGTCGGGAGGGCCCAGGAAGTAGGCTGTTCCAAGCTCATGGTGACTGGATCCGATTTTGAAAGCTCCCGTGATGCCGTCAAACTCGCCGAGGAATATGGTACGTGAAGATGCACTTGCTGTCCCAGCCCGACAAACCCCCTCACTAACGCGACTCTTATTAGCTGGAGTTGTCTATGCTACAGCTGGCATACACCCATGCAGCAGCGCTATCTTCAGTGCAGTCGGCCCATCCCACGATTCTGGCCACACAATACCATGTAATCCCGATCCCGAAGCACCTATGTCGGAAGACCATGAGCCGGACGCTGCCAAGTCTGAGCAAATCATTGCACAACTCACAGCATTCTTGGCGGAAGCAAGGTCCTCTGGGGAAAAGCACCTAGTGGCGATGGGAGAATTCGGCCTCGACTATGATCGCTTACATTATTGTTCGAAGAACATACAGCTCCATTCTTTTGCAGCCCAATTGAAGGTCGCCGCGGCGCTTGAGCCACAGCTACCCCTTTTCTTGCATTCGAGAGCAGCCCATACCGACTTCGTGTCCCTACTCAAGTCCGCATTTGGGGACAAGCTAGAGAAGCTGGAGAAGGGCGGTGTTGTGCACAGTTTTACTGGAACAGTCGAAGAGATGCGTGAGCTTATGGACCTTGGTCTCTACATTGGCATCAATGGTTGCAGTTTCAAGACTGCCGAAAACTGTGCCGTTGTCAAAGAAGTGCACCTTGACAGGCTCATGATCGAAACAGACGGCCCTTGGTGTGAAGTACGACCTAGCCACGAGGGCTGGAAGTATCTCATCGAGAAGAAACCTCTCTCAGAGCCGGCGCAGAATGGGTCGGCTGAAGCCACCGAGCAGCCGCCGAAGCCGCCGAAGCAACAGAAGAAAAATCAGAAGAAGGAGCCTGAAGTACCAGAGCGGTACAAGGTAGTTAAGAAAGAGAAGTGGGAGGAAGGGGCCATGGTGAAAGGCCGAAACGAGCCTTGCACCATTGAGCGCATTGCAAAGATCATTGCTGGCATAAAGGAGGTTAGTGTGGAAGAGGTTTGCGAGGCAGCATGGCGAAACACGGTCAAAGTGTTTGACCTGGGCGAGAATTAGACGCATACACATTTAGAGGACTATAATTCATGTGTGGGGTTTGCTAGAAGTGCTTCGTCAAAACGGAGATCTACAACAGAAC
>PXOD01000824.1:0-27395 GCA_003012165.1 Paramyrothecium roridum
CTTTGTTACTGAATCTGAGGCTCTGGGTATTAGACGTCCATGCTGAATCCTTTTGTTATAGTTGAACACTTATTTGAGCTTCTCGAATAAGGGTCATCTTGATAAATGTCTCAAAGGTCGTGCAAGACATGCTCGTGTTCCCCGAGTGATCGCAGTATTTTTCCTGTTGAGCCCCAAGTCAATCAGCCAACGAATGAACCATGGGGCAATCTGTGGGTTTCCTTGTTGCTGCTCGGTTTAGAGAGAATCTCGTGAGACTTTTCAATGTAGGCATAGATAAGTGCAATTTGTTGCTATGAAGTCTGTACTACAGCCGGCCCGCCCTCAGTAGCGCGTCTTTTCTCCCCCACCCATCCTTTTCAGCCCCGACATCTTGTTCCCCACGGCCCCTGGTCCCTGCTACGGCAGTCCATGGGCTTGGCGAAGCGCAAACGTCCGCCGAACTAGGAACGACCGTCCAGCCTCCGATACAGGCTAACGAGCCGTTGACGATGTGCGCCGGGCTTTGACTCATCTTTCTTCCCATCCGCATTGCCAATTGCATCATTCACAGTCTTCAACGTCACAGCTCTAATCTGCCCACCCCATTTCAATGATCCGCCCATCAACTCTCACCAAGCTCCTCAAAACCACACCCGCAGCGCGCCTCCACTCCACCATGGCCTCCATCCCCGCCCTCTACAACAACAAGACGTTCGCGCCCGCCTCCAACTCGCCCAACGGAGAGGTCGACGACACGACGCGCTTCCACTACCGCCAGGAGGGCGCGCACGTCTGGGCCGACTACGCCGGCGGCTCCATCGCCCGCGGCCACCTCATCGCCGTCTGCGGGCCCGACGGCGCCTTGGACATGCGCTACCACCACGTCAACACCTCCGGCGAGCTCATGACGGGCCGCTGCAGGTCGACGCCCGTGAAGCTCGAAGACGGCAGGCTGAGGCTGCTGGAGAAGTGGAAGTGGACCAGCGGGGATGAATCCGAGGGCGAGTCCGTCTTGGAGGAAGTGAAGGAGTGAGGAATTGCACTTGACAGTGTCGCACATTTACAGTATAGAGGGTCTGGTCTTGGCTTTGCCTCTGGCAAGCAACCCTTCTCTTCCAAGTACATTTCACGGCACACAGCCACACATAATTAAGAGTCAAAGACATAAATTTTCATTGCTCATGGCTCATTGCTCGCTACGTCAAATTACATAACGAAAAGAAGATCAGTGTCTGCGGAATAGGTTAACCTCAAATCCTCAAATGGGTACTAAGGCTACTCACCAAGCGGGTGGCTGCTCGACAGCTGGGGCTTCTGTGTGTACTTGGTCTCGAGCACGTCGCGGACGCTGTTGAGCAGCTCGACGTAGCTCTGCTTGGGGTTCGCCTTGATGGCGGAGATGAAAGCCCACGACATGGCGCCAGTGGCCTGCGCGTTAATAGTGGCGTCGGCCCTACGAATTGTCAGTACTGATGAAGAAAGCAACCCCATGAAGTGCATAATCCGGGGATGCGCTTACGAAGTCTGGTCATCCTTGCTGCCGGACCACATGATGACATCGGCAGGGGACGTGCGTGTATCCTTTGTCTTGTTGTAAGCGTCGTCGCCGCGGTACGCTGTCTTTGCGAAATCGAAGACGGATGAGGCGACTCCAGCCAAGTTGCCCGAAGTGTATGCGGAGAAGGCGCTGAGAAGACCCTCGCCTGCCTCCTTAGCCAGGTTGGGCTCCTTCAGCACGCCCTTGGTCGAGTACACGTAGGGTAGATCAAGGACCGTAGCCGAGTGGCAGGAGTCGAAGATGGCTGTAAGTCGAACACCCTGCTGCAGAGGCTTGACCACGTGGAAGTGCAGCTCGTCGTCGATGATGTGGCCGGCATCCTTGAAGTCGACAGGGTAGATGCATTCGTCGTAGCCGTCATCTTCGTCACCGTCCTCGTCCTCTACTTGACCTCCGTGGCCTGGAATAGAATTAGAATGAGAACACCGCTTGCGAAATAGCACGGGATTTTCGTTTTAGAGTCACGGTTCACGTACCAGAGTAATGCAGGAACAAGGCGTCATTGGGTTGAGCATCCCTCACGAGCCATTGCATGGCGCGGATGATGTTTCCTCTGGTTGGCTGCATCTGAGGATTGGGCTGATCGTCGGTCAAGATGACCATGTCCTCCCTCTTGTAGCCGTACCTCTCCACCAAGAAGGCGGACACGTTCTGCACATCATTGATGCAGCCACGCAGCTCGCCATCCTGACCAAAGTAGTTGATGCCGATGAGGAGGGCCTTGCGCTTGCCGGAACAGTTCGAGTACTGGAAAGTGTATCCTTGCGGCGCACCGTGGCCGAACTGCTGCGGCGCCGATGGCGGAGGTGGCCCGGCACGGGCTTGGTGAGCGGCGTAGCCGGCGTGAGCGAGGGGGTAACCGTAGGCATCTAGGCCGGAAGGCGGGGGGTGCGGCGGAGGGCCGTAGCGGCTGTGTCCACCCTGGCTCCCGTAGCCGCGGCCGTAGTTGTCGGAGCCGTGACCGGGGGGTGGGCCAGGAGGAGGTGCTCCGTAACCGCCACCACCGTGGGAGGGAGGAGGACCGCTAGGAGGGCCGTATCCACTGTGGGAGGGAGCACCATAGCTTCCACCGCCATAACCACCGCCGTAGGAGGGGGGAGGTGGCCCAGGAGGCGGCGCACCGTATCTTCCGTTGTCGTGGCCATAGCCAGAGCCATGGTAGCCCTGACCGGGATATCCAGACATGGTTTTTCGGGTTCAGATGTGAGGAAAAGAGACTATGTGTAATCAGGCGCAAGTCGATTGGGTGCCTGTTTTCGCTTATCGGGGGTTCACCGCCCTGACTTCGTTCCAAGGGTTGTCGAGGTGCGGCTCGGGATTGCGACGGAGGAGAAGAACGTGGGAACGAAAGCTTGGTTGGGAAAAGAAAGCGACCAGAGACGCGGTTTATCCTGGGGAGAGCAAGGACGGTCCGGAGGCAACCTGTCACGCGAGAGATCAGGCTATCGTGGAGCCAAGACAGGTGGCAGGATGGGATGGGTTGCGGCCAAGACACGGGCACGATCGGCAGAGTAACGGTTGAGCTGGTGGTTTTGGCGTGCTTTCCCTATGCGGCTCGCACGGGGAGATGAACAAGTGACTCCCCTTGGGACGTCGTCAGCAGAAAACGCTGGCGGCCAGAGGCAAATATTGCTCGAAGGGCTTGGCTCGGCAGAGAGTTGCCGAGTCGGTTACGCTGAGTCCAGTCAGAGGGTCTTGGCCAGCAGCCTTGGCTGTGAGAGAACCCACCTCCTTGCTGGGATGGGAAACGAAACCCTGTCGGGAGCTTGGCGGCTGCACAGTGCGATTCAGGTGATTAAGGTGTCGTCGTCGTTGCCGTGTCTCTGGGCGCGTTTTTTCCTTTGAGACGGTGTGCCTCTCACACGGGGTGCGGGAGCGACGCCTGTCTGGCGTTGCGAGAAAGAAGGTTGAAGGGTGAGGGGGCAGAAGGGTGAGGGGTGACGTGCAGCAGAAAGGGGACGGGACGGGAGGGGGGGGAGGGAGATCTACAAGGGGAGTTTGCAATTGGAGCTAATAAGGCGGCTGGACCCTTGAAATCCAATGGGAAAGGGGACGCGTGGCTGGCCTTGGGAAATGGGACTGACACTGAAAGGTAGTAGCTTTTGGAGGGGTTGCTGAGACTAAGCGCGGGGTCCATGGAGGGGCTATTTTGATTGTGGCTTTCTGGCTGAGGATGGAATAAAAATAGAGGGGTCATGTTGCCACAGTACCTAAGGTAGACTATCTAACTGTACAGTACAACACAGCACAGCGGGCGCCGGGGGAGCGCGTTTCAGAGGGTGGTTCCCTGGGGCGGGCCGCCAGAAGCTTCAGGCTGTAGCCAAGGCTCGACAAGCTCCCGTTAGTGGCGTAGCGCATCCAAATTGCGGTGCATCATTTGCAGGTGGCCGTGATCCACACAACGCAACCCAACCCCATGCGTCGAATCCCGGTTCAAGCTTCCCACTCCCGATGCTTGCCCTCTTCCCCCTTTCGCTCAAGCAAGACGCCCTCGACACAGTATAGCAGCACCCGCACGCGGACAAGCACACCTGGCCAAGGTCCGCTCCGGACTATTAGACCATCCCATCTGGAACTGAATCGAATCCAAGGCCTTCGGGCGGCCTCACAGCGAGGTATAAATCCGGTCTTCTTGCCGTCAACCCGTCGAGCTCTTTGATTTCTCTCATCGTGCAAAACGTACGTACGTACAACTCAGTCCACTTTCTGTCTGTTGATCCGTCCAGACCTATATTTCACTTCCTATCCCTCTTTTTTTTTAATCCAGGCTTTGACAGAAAACATCCTTCCAGAGCATGTCGTTCTTCAAAAAGATCACCAAGGAGTTTGAGAGCCTCGGCCTCGGAGGTGATAAGAAGGAGGAGGAGAAGGACCAATATCAACAGCAGCACCAGCCTCCTCCTCAGCAGCACTACGAGGGCCAGCACTCAAGTTCTGGCCACGAAGGTACGTGATATCCATCAACAATGTTTTCCGGCCATTCAACTCTCTCCAGTCACCATCCTTGCCTCGTGCACATGGCCCGGATGCCAAGCTTTGCCCAGCTCAACAATTCTCTCATGCATCCCGAGGAACCCACGCGGCTAACAATAACTCTTGTTTTCTCTTCCAGGCACCCGAGGCTACGGCGCCCCTCCCCCACCAGGAGGCCACGGCGGCTACGGCTACGGCCAAGGTCCTCCTCCGCCAAGCAACGACTACCACTCACCTCCTCCGCCCTCCGACTACCACTCGCCGCCTCCTCCCCACGGCGACTACCACTCCCCCCCTCCCCCGGGCCCGACCCACTCCTACAGCTCGCCGCCTCCGTCAGACCCCTACCGCGGCTCCGCCCCTCAACAAGAGCCTCACTACCAGCCCCCCTCGGATAAGCCGCCTCTGCCTCACGGATGGATCCCCAAGTGGGATCCCCGCTACCAGCGCTGGTACTACGTAGAGGAGGCCTCGGGCCGCAGCCAGTGGGAGGCCCCCGGCGGCTCTCACCCGCCCCCTCACGGCTCCGAGACTCGCGGCTACGGCGATCACGGTAGCGGCCACGGCTCCGAGACTCGTGGTTACGGTGATCACGGCAGCGGCCACGGCGCCGGCTACGGACACGGTGGCGACTATGGCAGCCATGGCGGCCACGACAGCCACGGCGCCCCTGGCGGCTATGGCCAAGGCGGACACGGCGGTGAGTACGGCCATGACGGCACTCGTGCCCATGGCGGCTATGACAGCCATGGTGCTCCTGGCGGCTACGGCGGACACGGTGGTTACGGTGGTCACGGTGGCTACGATAGCCACGGTGGTGAGCACAAGGAGAAGAGCAGCAACATGAAGGGTGCCATGCTTGGTGCCGCCGCCGGTGTCGCCGTCGGTGCCGTCGGTGCTGCTGTGATTGCCGATGCCTTGGACGACAGCGACGAGGAAACTCACAACCACTACTACGCGGCTCCTCCCCCCGAGCAGTCATACGCCCCGGCGCCCGTCGCGCCCCCTCCCCCGCCCGAGGAGTCTTCGGACGTCGAGGAGGCCCGCGAGGAGTACAACGAGGCCATCGAGGCCGCCGCCGACTCGGACGCCAGCAGTAGTGAGCTAGAAGACCTGCAGGAGGCTCGCGAGGAGTATGAAGAGGCTCTCGAGGAGGAGTACGACGATTAGCACGACTGAGGCCGTCTGTTGAGGCGGTCTCCCCCTAGAGCAGAGGCTGCTTTGGGTGTGTGTGTGTGTGTGTGTGTCATTGGTCGTGGCTGGGGGAAAGACACTTTTCACTTCTACACTGTGCGTGATGCGACTTTGCATCCCTATTTTTTATGACACTCTTCTTATATCCTCATGAATGAATGAGCACCTGCTTCCAATAATGAAAATGGCAGGCTATTTCTCCTTTTCCACAGATGTTGTCCCAATGCTTATTTCCCGTGATGGATCGATTACCCCGCCTCAGTCCGCGATCGAGACCCCTGATGGATGATAAGCGCGAATTAACTTACCCAAGAAGGTTGGATGAGCGAACATGTCGCCATCCCACGGCCACGTGAGAGCTGAAACATGTGGCTGCCGCAGTGGCGGTCCATCACTGTTCACAGACTCTCCAGAAACTGGAAAACATACGCAATCAAGCGCATCGCATCGCAGGATGCAGAGGCATCTTTATATGAAAAAGCTCGGGCTCGCGGCGAAGTCGCCCTTCCGGGTTATAAATGCACAGCTCCCCTCTTCTGTCCACTCACCCATGACGCGGGGCGCTTAGCACCGTACCATCCGGGGTTTCCTGGATTACCGAACCTGGACAACCATGCTCTGTTTTTTGTAAGCCAGGACGATTCAATTGGTCCAGAATTATAGGTTAGGTTGGATTAGTTATCATCGCGGGAATCGGATTTTGAAGCATTTCCTTCTTGCAGCGAGGGCAGTGTCCAATTGACGGGGGTTTTTGGGTGGGTAATTGGTAATTCATTACCCTCTTCACTTTTCCCAAGGTAGTCAATCAACTGGCTTCCATTTCGCACTCTTTTTGTTTGAAGATTCTCCCGATTGGGCCTTGGATTCATTCTATGCAGGGATGGCTGTCTTGTCTGATCCCGTAAGCCCAGCGAGGTCCAGATTATGCGTGCTCCAAGCTTCCTCATTGGGCAGCTCACATTGGCCCGAAGACGCGATCCCAATTGCAGTGGGTGGTCAACACGTTGCTGACATTTGCTGCCTGCTGACAAGTGTTGGAACGTGGTGGGGAGCTCTTCAATTCGTTACAGCGGAGGATCCATGGCTAAACAATCCATCATCTGTGGAGTTGTTCGGCTTGATCCTGAGTTGGTTAAGGTCAGGGGACTGCGGCTGTCCGATTCATAAATAGTCGCCTCTAGACGTCTACAGCGATCAATTTTATTCCAATCTCAGTCCTACGCTTGCATTGGTATTCGCTGGCAGACATACATATTATTACCTTGGCTCTCCATTCATGATACCATCCTCCGGGTAATTCCCACACCATGCCTGCCACCACCGACACCGCCATCCCCAAGGGCTCTCTAGTCCTCGTGACTGGTGTCAACGGGCTCGTCGGCTCCTTCATTGCCGACTATTTCCTCCAGAATGGCTACAAGGTTCGCGGCACCGCCCGCAGCACCGCAAAGGCCGCATGGGTGCAGAATCGCTTTGACAAGCAATACCCAGGCAATTTCGAGGTGGCCGAGGTCCCTGTCATGACAGAGGAGGGCGCCTTCGATGAAGCTGCGAAAGGTAAGTTAACTCTCCTTTTCTCACGGCGATTGCGCTATAGTCTCTAATTTTCTCTATTATAGGAACATCTGCTTTTATCCATGTTGCTTCGGACGTTAGCTTTGGCAGTGACCCCAACAAGATCATTCCGGTTGCTATTGCGGGCGCTACCAGCGCTATCAAGAGCGCCTTTGCTGAGCCCAGCATTAAGCGCTTCGTCTTAACCTCTTCTTCTTCAGCATCGGGTCCTATCCCCACACCAGAGACCACCGAGGTATCGGTTCTTGATGTGGATGTCTGGAATGAGCAATCGATCAAGACGGCATGGGCCGAACCTCCCTATGAGTCCGATCGCGTTGGCGCTGTTTACGCTGCTAGTAAGACGCAGGCGGAACAAGAAGTTTGGAAATATTATAGGGAGAACAAGGAGAAGCGTCCTGACCTCATCATCAACACTGGTAAGTACCGCTCCTGGGAAGCTGGTATCGTCACGATTGCTAACACTGAAAACTCCAGTACTCCCTGACATGAACTTTGGTAAAAGCCTTGATCTCGAAGCCCAGGGGTACACGAGCAGTCTCGCTCTAGTCAAGAATCTCTACGACGGTCAGGTGACCCCATTTCATCATGTGGTTGGCAACCGTAAGTCCTTCTTCTAAAAACACATGATGGATCTCAATCTTAACTATGAGGCTCCTACAGAGGATTTCATTCATGTTAGCGATACCGCGGCGCTCCACTTCGCAGCCGCTGTCCTCCCCGATGTCAAGGAAGAGCGCGTCTTCGGTTTCGCCGGTCACTACACGTGGAATGGAATTCTCGCCATCCTGCGGAGGAACTTCCCCGACAAGACGTTCCCAGAGGACTTCGAGTCGAACGGCCTTCCCTACGAAGTCAGGCCCAGGGCCCGCGCTGTGCAATTGTTGCAGGAGCTCGGGCGCCCTGGCTTCATATCGCTAGAGGAGACGGTTCTCGACAACGTCAAATGAATGCAGAGCGAGCAAGAAGTAACAGGTTTCCGATTTGTGCAGAAAGATAAAGATCTGATGCCCGTGTAGAATTAGAATAATTGTTTGCTAGGTCTCAAATGCTGAAAGAGCTCGAGCGGAACATGAAACCAAGCAGAAAATAGAAGAAATCTATTCAAAGTCCATCAAAAGTGAAATGACTTGTGGTTAAGATTTCTGGCTGGGTTGTTATAGTCACATTAGTCGCGACATATATAGGAACCTGGCGACCCATTCAACCTCTAGCCAATTGCGAAAGACGCGGAAGCTATGTGTGCACATACTATAACTTCCCCTTTAGTCCGTTCGGCTAAAGCCAAGAGCTGCTTTTAGCTGAGCCCTTGAAACAACTCACCAATCTCCAATCTCCACTCTGGTCACATGGCGACTGGGTCATTCGATACGGAGAGTCGGTCACTTTCCACATGCCGGATGACAACGAGAGCTATGGCCCGACCCAGGAAACCTCGTCTCGCCGGCTGATGCCGCCAAAAAGTCTCTGGCAAAACAACCCTATATAGTCCGCCCCCATTGGTAACCAAAGTTTTCTCGATTCCGTACGTCCGGCCCAGGCGTGGCGGAGATCTGGAGCACTGGTAGACCATTCAGCCTAAACGACTACCGATGTTCCGGCCTTGACGATGGCCGCATTCGGCTGCCCTGCAGATCGGGCATGGCTCCGAGTTCCAACCTTGGCAAGCTTTCATGCACTCCAGTTTTCAGGCAAGGCGCAGGGATGTGTGGCAACGAACCAAATCTCAACCACAGCTTAACGAAGTGATGAGGTATAAGTAGGGAGGACGACCAGCATTGAACGAGCATTGACCTGTTCGCTCAAGGGCAGCCCGAAACAACAACCCGATTCCCGCTCCGACACTCAACCATGATGTGGTCTACCCAGCTGCCGGCGGCTCTGCTCGTCGCCGTCTACGCCTTGACTGCCAACGCGCAGTCGTGCCCTGGCGTACACATTTTCGGAGCCCGCGAGACCACGGTCGGTCCCGGATACGGCTCGTCCGGAGCACTTGTCGACAGGATCAAGAGCTCGAACCCAGGAGCGACGTCCGAGGCCATCACTTACCCTGCCTGTGGAGGCCAGAGCTCCTGCGGTGGCGTCCAGTACGGTGACTCGGCGAGGCAGGGCACCTCTGCCGTTGCCTCGGCCGTGAACAGCTTCAACCAGCGATGCCCGAATACGAAGATCGTCCTTGTCGGATACTCTCAAGTTAGTCATGGCATACAATAGGACCAGTGGCCATAATCGCTAATTGCATTACGAACAGGGTGGTCAGATCATGGACAACGCTTTCTGCGGCGGCCCCGATCCAGGCTCCGGCATCTCCAACTCTGCCATTCCCATTTCTGCTGCGGCACAAAACATGGTGAAGGCAGTCATTATGATGGGTAACCCCCGATACCAGTATGGCATCGCGCACCAAGTCGGTACCTGCACACAAGGCGGCGTGAGTATCCCCACATCTCAACTATGAGTATCATTACTGATGCGATATCTGGTCAGTTTGCCGCACGCCCCTCGAACTTCGTCTGCCCCGGGGGAAGCAAGGTCAAGTCGTACTGCGACCAGGAAGATCCATACTGCTGCAAGGGCAACAGCCAGCAGCACCACCAGCAATACGTGCAGATCTACGGAACGCAGGCTCTCAACTTCGTCAACGCGGCGCTCCAGGGTGGCACCACCAACCCACCAGCCTCCTCTACGAACCCGGGTACACCAGGTCCGACAAACAACCCCAACCCGACATGCCAGGCTCTTTGGGGACAGTGTGGAGGACAAGGATGGTCTGGTCCGACGTGCTGCACGCAAGGCACGTGCAAGTCCTCCAACCAGTGGTACTCGCAGTGTGTCAACTGAGGAGAATAGCAATTGGCTTTCGACATAGTTATCTTGATGTGGAAGTTTGTATATTGTGAGTGCATTACGTTGCCAGGAGTCAATTGAGCCATTTGAATGCATCGAATTAAAATGTGCAAATTGTGTATGAGATTTCTCAGCAACTGGAAAGTAAGTTCGTTCGTACTCATGTATCATAATCAGACAGCAATAAGCAAAGAATAATGAAAGACAAAAGAGGCGGAGAAATTATGGAGTCTTCTCTTCAAGGTCATGTATGTATTTGGAGAATCTTCCTAAGTCATGGACAAGAATCGAACTATAGACAGAAGTTTCTTAACACAGAACTGTAAAGATCATCATACGTATCTAATATAGGTTCATGAAAGCCCCAGAAAATCCCTTACACCATCCTGACGGGTGCGTCCTCACATTCCAGCGGCTCGTCGCGCTTCGCCAGGCTCGCCGGCGCGATGGAGGAGTGGGCGTTCTTTACCAGCATCTCCACGTACTCGGGGAACCAAGCGCCCGCGCGCGGCGCACCCTCGTAGCCGCACTCGCCGTCGCTCTCGCCGCCGGGCTTGATCCACACGATGCTGTCGACGTGGGTGTTGTTGACGGTCGTGCCGGGCTTGATGCCGAAGCCGGCGGGCGAGACGTTGCACCACTCGCCCCACTCCTCGCGGGCTCCCGGGGCTGCGACTCGGCCCTGGTCGATGATGAAGTTGGTTGGGAGACCGGCGGCCTCGAGGTGCGGCGCCAGCGAGCTGGCGTAGTGCGACTCGTCCCACGAGTTGGAGTACTCGGTGTACGGCTCGCGCACCTCCGCGTTGAAGGGGTTGTAGTTGGACACGTTAGTCGAGAAGCCGCGGATCTTGGTGCTGTTGTTGCCCGACTGCGTCTTAGCCAGCTCCACGACCTTGGCGAACTGCTTGGCCGCTGTAGTGCAATTGTTAGCTCCGTGCCAATGTCCCTTGAGGGCTCATACTTACAAGGCTCGAGGTTGTCGTCCCATCCAAGCCAGCCACCGTGGGCTGCGTCGATGTAGAGGTGAACGTTGGGGAACTGCAAGTTGGCGATGGCGTGCGCAATACCCTCCTCGTAGACAGGAGCAGCCTTGGCGCAAAGCTCGATGCCAGTGTTGGTGACCAGGTTGGCCAGAGAATCGGGCTCGAGAACAATGGCAAAGGTCAGGTCATCTGCCTGGCTAACCTTCTCAGCGTAGGGTTTGATGAACTCGTTCTTGTAAATCTCCATGCCGCCCTCCTCGCTCTTGAGTTCTCCAGCACTCTCTCCGGCACTGCAGTCACGGTCGGGCAGATTGTACAGCACAAGGCCGACGATTTGCTCCTCGCCGGTGGCCTCCTTGGCCGCACGGCCGGCTGCGATGGCGTCGTCGATGCCGCTGAGGCCAGCGCGGTCGGACACCCAGAAGAAGGTGCCGATGTCCTGGATGGTGCGGACCTTGCCGGCGTTCACGGCATCTCCGGCCTGGGTGAAGGTCTCGTAGGTGGGCTCGAGCTTCTCGGCCCAGGCAGGGTTGGGCAAGTGCTTCTTACCCGTCCATGGGTTGGCTTCTTGCCTCTTGATGTGTATGTTCTTCATGTTGAAAGGAACAGCCGAGGCGACAGTCGCCAGCGACATGGCCGCAACAACATCAGAGTAACGCATTTTCGGTGGTGTTGCAGAATATACAGGTACAAAAGTGAAGACCAAGTAAGAGATTGAGCCCGCTCTAGAACTCCTTTGCTTTAGAAGTCGAACCCAAACAATGGAGGCTGAGTCTTGAGTTTATATCTTCAATCCATGCCGGAGGCCAGGTTCCGCAAAGCGCTTGGCGAGCGATCAAGCACAGGTGCCATCACAGAGGACGCGTTATCAACAGCCCTCAACATGGTTGGGAAAGTTGTCGATCCAAGAGGTTTCGGCTCTTCTGCCCGCGTGAGCTTCAAGTGATCCATGGTTCCGTGTAATTGAGAGCCCCAGTGGGCGGGACGCGGACAGGGTGCGGAGGTGCATCGACCGGATCGGCAGGGGCCAAGAAGAAGCCTTCAGCGGCCATTTAGCGTTCTCACTGAATATCTGGCGACATCGATAATAGACATATGAGACTTCCTAAGACTCGGCTAAATTATCCAGATTGTAACGGGTTGTGGTATGACAACTGCATCAAAACACAGGAAGGGTATTGACCAGGCCAGGCCGAGTTGTTGTGAGCCGGTTCTCACTTGACGTCGGAACAACTGCTCACTGCAACACCAGGGGCTCCATAAGATCGGCAGTTGAACGTAGTAAGTCCTGGAGGTCGTCCAAAAGCAGCAACTCTCTGCCGAAGATCGCTAGAGCAATCAGAAACCTCCGTGGTCAACGCCATAGTCTAAGTAATGATCAGCAGTGCATGATTCCCCATAGTCTGGTGGCTCATCATCACGGTCAAGCAATCTATCTGACGCAGCGTGAGCCATTTGGTAAATTCATCCAATTGATCCGGGCCGCTTCGTCACTAAGCGCGGTTGCAGATCTCGTCTCCTTAGAAAAAGCCGGGGCATCCCCATATTCCCAAATTGGTGGCGCCAAGGTAAGCGCAATGGTGCTTCTAAGACACAGGACACAGGCTTGACTGTCTGGGGGATCTGCAACTAAACTTCTAGTTGGAGTAAGATCTACTCGGGAATGCGCGCCGCCTCTACGAGCACGTTTCCTCGCGTGCAATGCGTATGGTCAGTTATAGATGGCTTTTCGAAATGCCATGTACGCCGTTACTCCGTATCACATGATTTTAGGGAGAGGTCATTATTTTGTGAGAGAATAAGCAACAAAGTTCAATTGACACCAATGTTGGTGTAGTATTCCTCATGAGCTGTCCTTTGGCTTCATTTGCATAAAAAAGGGGTTGACTTTGAGTCGGCTGGTGACCTCGTTCGCATATAAACTAGAGTTCCTGCCTCTTCTCTGCGTTTGCCTCGGCCAAGTTGAGCTCCTCCTCGGTGATCTGGTACTTGGCAGACTGGCGAGCCGAGACGTTGTTCTGGAACTGTTCAATGTGTCAGTAAAGAGAAACGATTTAGTTGTCATACGTGCCAACTTACCATGATATCCATCTCGCCGAAAGTTCGGTCCTTGGTCTCGAAAAGGCGGAAGTAGCCCCAGATGAGCGTCAGCGTGGCAAGTCCAGCCCAGAAGAAAGCCTATACACATGTTAATTGACTATACCAGAGTGAACACATGCTCGCTTGGCACTTACGGTCTTGCCCTTGGCATCCCAAGCACCAGGGCTGATAAGCTTTGGCTGGAGGAGACCTCCACAGATGATGTTGCCGACGTAGTAGAAGCTGCGTCCAAGCACAACAGTCTGCGTACGGAGACGGGTCGAGCCGATCTCAGCCACAATCGTGTACACAATAGGGCCGACAGTCATTGAATAGGCGCCTAGCCATACGACACAGAGAATAGACTGACCCCACGCAAGGGAGAGGGTCTGCTTCGGCAAGGCCAGGAATCCAATGGTCCAGAGAATCGCAACCAGGGTGCTGAAGCCGGTCAGCCAGATGGCTCGACGTCCCCATCTGTAGATGTAGAGCCAGGAGATTATGACACCGACGAAGGCAATACCCGTACCGCCGAGGCCGATACCGTAGGAAGTACTGGCGTCGATACCGGTCTGCTGGAAGAAGAATGATCCACTGTAGCAAAGAGCGCCGCCGTTGGTGATTTGGGACATGAAGGCCATGCAGGCAATCTCAGTTCGTCGCAGGTTGGTGCCCTTGAACGCATCCCAGTACGTAGCGCCTGCGCGCTCCTCAATCTCGAGTTTGTTGGTGTGGACCATCATGGCCACGGTCGCATCGTAGTTGACGTTGTGTGAGGGCTCGGAAAGCCTCTGGAGCGAGTGCTTGGCCTTTTCGAGCTCGTTCTTGCGGACGAAGTGCCAGGGGGACTCGGGCGCCATCCAAGCGGCAATGAAGAGCGGGATGGGCCAGACCCACTGCACCGCGAAGGGGATTCTGTAACTCCAGTGGCCCTCCATGTCGACCAGACCCTTGAGCACACCGGCCGAGATGAACTGACCAATGCACCAGCACAGGTTGATGTAGGCAGTCATGTATCCACGGATGGCCAGAGGGGTCACCTCGGCGACGTAGGCTGGGCCAGTCGTGGCGAAGACACCCCAGGGGATGTTGCAGAGAACCCAACCAAGAAGCATGATCTCAATGGTGGGTGCGAAGAAGACGACAAAGATGAGGGCGGCTAGCCAAACCATGGTGACCATGATGACCTTTCGGTGGCCGAACCTCGCGGTAGCCCATCCGTTGGCAATGGCGCCCACAATGTTAGCCAGGGCACCGAGACAGTTGAACTTCTGCTGCCACTCTGCCGAGATTTGGTAGCCGTTCTCCTCGTCGAGCCACACGCCGTACTTCCTGCGGAAGGCTGGGTAGCCGTAGAAGGATCCGATCAAGGTGACATCGTAACCCTCCATGATGACGGTGGCCGAGATGACTGTTTAGAAAATTTGGTTAGAGCTGGGGGGTTTGGGTAGCAGGTCGTGAGAATGCTGGTAGTCTTACGGATCGACCAAAAGGCGGCACGCTTGTACGTCTTGAAACCCTCCCAGACGCCCATGCTGTGCTCCTGAGCCGTACCCTCGATGTTGGCATTGTTGAGGCCCTTGTCGTGGATGTCGACATTCTGGAGGTGGGAGATGTTAGGGTCGGCGCTCTCCAGATGGATGTCGTCCGGCCTGCCCGTCTTTTCGGTCGCCATGATGAAATGCTCGTCTCAGGATGTCCCAGTCTAGATGATC
Source organism: Paramyrothecium roridum (assembly GCA_003012165.1). NCBI lineage: Eukaryota > Fungi > Ascomycota > Sordariomycetes > Hypocreales > Stachybotryaceae > Paramyrothecium > Paramyrothecium roridum. The sequence goes on from PXOD01000824.1 coordinate 14,907, forward strand.
CCACTCAACTCACAATGGAGTAGCTGGCGATGTTGGCGGTGAGGAACCGGGTCAAGGTCACATCACGGTGAGCGGAGAGGGATGCTGATTGCTTTTAAAGACGACCTCGACAAGCGAGTTTCCCCAAGCCAACCCCAACCCCGAACACGCGCAGGGCAAGATGCGCGCCGAAGGCGCTTAGTCCCTTGCCACTACCAGCATGGCAACAACGCCCAATTCACCCTGGTTTGGGATCCTCTGGCCACTCCTGCTCATCAAAAGCCCATGTCCCCATGCGCGTGACCCATTGCGTCCATGGACATCACGAACGAAAACTCCAAACGACCGAACCCCGGTACCCCCGGGGCCATGTCGCTCGCGCAGAACTAAACCACCAAGGGCCAAGCAAAGATCATAAGACTAGGTTCGACGGCCCGTCTGGTACCGCCGATGCATGCCTGCGAGAGTGACAGGATTGGTGGAACAACGAGGGGGTGAGGGGAAAAGCAGGGCGGGGAACGGAAGGACGGGCAAGAACGGTTACGTTCAAGGCCAGTAAGAAGCCGTCTAGGGAGGACGAAAGACAAGGGGGCACCTGCACTGTCGTTGGCTGGGTTGTGGAGCAACCGGGTGAGCAGGAAAAAAAAAAAAACAAGAGGCTGTAACGCCTGACTCTTGAGCGACAGTTGCAACCAACTCTTGGAGAATCTGTGAGGCTGTCTCTGCAAAAGGTTGGAAGCCTGCAATGTTTCAGTGACACTCTTACTGGCAACTTCAGAAGCGACCATATTGAACAATTGCCCTCATGGTAGCATTCGCTTGTTACATTTGTACTGTGCATCTCACGGTCCCGCTCCTTTCGCTAACTGTTTGTGGGGGTTGTGGGATGATCAAAGATCTGGGGTAAAGGTGGAGAACGCCTCCCGGGATAAAAGTATCCGAGCTACTCGCGGCCGCCGTTGGCTCGAGAAAACTAGAAAGTTCCGACTGCTTGCCCGGGGGTTGAGTTGGAAACATCTTCAATTGCCCGTAGGTTTCTGTTTCGATCCCGGCGGAACTTGACCGACGGGAACGAAACAATTGGGCAGGCCGTTTTCGTCGAGTGGTTGATGATCAAGTGGTCGGGGGGATCGTCTTGGCTCTGAGTCTCGAACCGTTCAGAAGGAGGACAGACATGCTTGTACGTTTAAGATTGGCCAATAGCCGCACCGATCAGCGAAGGGGATGAGTGGAGTGGTGTGTGCAGCTTGCAGACGTCCCAGGCATGTACACATGGTTACCTTTTGAGGTGAAGAGCTTCGTTTTCGCATCTGCGTATTTCGCACGGGCAAGGTGAACAAAGATTTATCCTGTCATCCAAGACGGAACCTAACTGATTGACCGAGAGTATACGTTGACTGCTCACCGATGCCACTGTGCAGCCCAACAACCAAATCTGTCAGTATTGTCTGGAACGACACATGGTAGCCATGGCTGTGGGTTGGGCCGCCAGGGGGCCCATCAGCAAGCTTCTCACCTCCCAGGTAAGACATCGCGATCCGTGCAGACTTCTCCAACCCCCTCAAAAGTAGGTCTCCCCCAAAACGAGGTCACGGTGACTGCGTGGAGCGCATGGATAGGTGGTGAGATTGGACAGTCGGGCAAATCAGGCCAGGACAAGGGTCCTGTCCGGTTTTGCATGCTGCATATGCTGGACATCTAACAGACGTCAACCGGTTAAGTTACCATGCCACCTTTATCCACGCTGGGGTTCGCATTTAGGCGGAATCCTCCCGTCGGTTGATCTGTTAAGCCACCGTCGATTGGTGCCTACACCATGTCAGACTGGGGTTTATCACCGTCGGCTTAGATTGGGGGAGGGCATACTCACCGGGACCGGGTCATGATGGAGAAGTCTTCCTTCCCTTCAACAGCTCCATCATTTTCTCCAAATGAGGGAGAAAAATGTTAAACTTGGTCTCGAACCTTCGTTGGTGACCTGGCAGGCTGTTGTCATGAACACCCAAGGCGTCGGCTAGCAGACGCATGGCCCTCGCGTAGAACGCATCCCCCTCACGGTGCACTTGCTCGCGCCGTAGTCCCGCACAATCGGTTGGTCCGAGGGGATGCGTATCCCGAACTGGGATTTTGTTCACCCAAAATTGCACTTCTCCAGTCCCAGCAGCGCGTGGCGTGATACCACTCTGCAACGACAGACGCCGCGTGCAACAATACCTTGGTCACAACCTATCGTTGCTTGTCACGCGTTTCTGGGGATATCAGTGGTTGCCCAAATAATTGGAGTACGCGCAGGGCGCCCTTTGCACGAGAGGACATGATTTCCGAAGTGTTGATATCCTGAGGAGGCCTTGGTGTTGAACAGGCTGCCAAGACCGCCGCCAAAGAGATTGCTTGGAGACAATCCCCATGACTTTGAAGCTGGTTTCGATAATACTTGCCCGCTGGAGCGGATTTCAGCCACTTATTTCGACCCTGGCGAGACTCACAGTCACTCGGGGCCGGTGAGGGGGATGTGGAACTGCCTACTGCAGCCCTGAACACCGGGAATGGAGTTTAGCACGGGCCCGATACCTTGACACTGGGAGTGATGATCACTTTCGTCATGATGGCCGGTTAAAGATGAGCGAAGCTTTGCTGCCCTCAGATTCGCGCCAGAATCAATCTTATGCTTGCTTGGTACTGCTCATCAGATGCTCGGCTGTGCTTGATACAGAGTACCGCCACTTAGGCATACCACTGACTCGGTGTCGCATGTACGGCTGGCAAACAATCCTTGGTCGCGAATCTTTCTGCACAGACAGCCGGCAGTCTGACGTACTAGTGAGCGGCGGGAGGAGACCCAGAACCACGGATCGACTCCTCACGGTTCGGTTCCGGTTGAAAAGACACGCCGCGCACCCATCATGATGACTAACATCAGGCGTCTACCATGACACTTCCCGTCGTGTTCCAATCGTTCTCAAGATGGCGCATGATTCATTTTCAGTCTGGTGACTCCTGATTTGTCTCCTTTCTCAAAACCCCGTAGGAAATCCAATAGATCGCTGGCAGCCGTTCTTGAGGGTAGAGATGTTGCCCACTTATCCTCCCATCCATCATCTGCATGTCTGAGGGTAACACTTGAGCGACACGAAGCAAGAAAGCGAGGTTGTGCCCATGGCTACCTGAGATAGAGCATTTGGCTGTTCCACACCTGGAGGACATGGGAAACCCAAGCGGCCATCCGGTGCCCTGAGCCATCTTCATCACATGTGATCGAACATTGACATGCATTAGTGTTTGTAAAGTATTCTTCATGATATCAACCAAAACTCCATGCTACATGTACCTGTATATTCTCTAGCCACGCAATCGGGCAATTCATCTCACAGCATGACACCACCGCTGCCCGTCGCCGAGGCTAAGCGCACAAAATGATGTCTCGAAGACAGCGCCGATACACGCGCCTGCTAGTATACCCGCTGTCTCACCCATTCCAATGACACCCATGCTAAACTCTCGATCGACTGCGGCGGGTCCCGGTTCCTCAAGGGCAGCGGCAAAGGTGTTGCTATATATCGTGCCGCACAAAAACCCGACGCCGAATACCGCGACGAAGACAAAGAAGGGGATGGTGATGAACAGGAGGCATGCGTTGAGCACAATTACTGCGGCTACTGCACAGAGACGAATATTCGGGTTTCTTGTCTTCGGTGAGCGAGCAAAGACCGCTGAAACACGGCCAAGCATGTTGCCTATTTGAAAAGCGAGTCCATAAGCCGAGAAGTAGGCTGCGTAGGCCCCAAAGGAAGAGGATATGGCGTATGCTCGAGTAACGCCTGGAAAGATGATGCCGCCGATGGCCGTACTGGCGAGAAGCGGAACCATGTAGGGTGTTGCAAGCGACCCTATTAATTTCAGGTTCCTCTCGATGCGTTGGCGGAAGGTGAGGCTGGTAGATGCACTTTGGACCAAGAATTCTCCATTCTCACTCTCAATATCAAGGTCCTGGCCCGAGTGCTTATTGCTGCCTTGTGGAGTCTGAACACGGGGGAGTATAATATAATAGGCGATCAACATGCTCGGAATCAGGTAGTACGTGTAGCCTACGGCGCTTCGAAGGAAAAGACCCATACGGTAGGTCAAGACGTACGGCATGACGGCCACAGCAATCGCGCCCGCGCCCGTACCAACACCCCAGCCAGCAAGCCCAGCCTTGCCATAATGCTGTAAGAAGCCCAAGAAGGAGATCTCGGAAGCGGCCGTCGCGGCTGCAGCCAACAGGGTCATGAGTATTCTGACAGGAGGGTGGACGTTTGGTGTGATGAGGTCGATGAGGATCGAAGCAAGCAGGAGGCCAGCAGCGACCGCGATGGGCCGGAGCCAATTGGCGACATACGGTATTATGTGCGGAACCAAGAACTTAACGGCAATGGCCGGCAATGTTTCAATGAGAATTACGATCGGTCGGGGATATGGGACGATCAAATAGCAGGCGGCGTAGACGATGGGAGCGACAGTCACAGTGACAAAGCCTAGAAACCACACGTCAGCAAGCTGCACAGCCATGATTGCGAAGATGATCCAATTCCTTCCACAAACCAGAGGGCAATTGCTCCATCTGTTCATCGTCGGAAGAGGCGCATAGGAAGATGATCCATACCGAAGATGCTAAAGGCGAACAGGGTCCGCAACTTGCCCCCAGCAGGTGAGGGCGAGGCACCAGCCCGGTGCAGCGACGCGCGCGGCCCAGGCATTGCGGCGACCAAGGGGGATTAGAATCGGAACTGCTGAACATGCGGCGCGGCGGCCGGTAGGAAGGACGGGAGCGGGACGGAGAGAATTGAAGAATATTTGGGGATGAATAGGCGAGGACAAAAGGGTCCAGGCCTGTCGCCCGCGGCGCCGCTACCGAGCAATGACGGTGATTTGCACGGGCCACTGCGCCCCGAAACAAAAAAGTGGGAAGGCTTGCTGGTTCGCTACGCTGCCCATAGTTACCCCAAGTACTTACCTCGAGCACCTACGACCCCTGTCCGTGCGGGAAAGGAAACGACGTTTCGCAGCCCAAAACGCGTTTCAGGGGTCGCCGCGGATACAAAGTTCAAGGCGTGCAACGCTGCGAAGCTTCAGGTACCAGCGCCCCAAGCCGGTGGATAAGCTAACCTTTCTCGTGGCGCTGACGCCGGGCCTGCTTTTGCTTATCGGTAAAGTCTATCTGGAGAATGTCAACGGCAAGCAATCCCTCTTTGGAGTGCTTGAACCCTCGGTTCTGAAAGCTTCACCAACAACAACCTGCTTGCTCTCCCACGCCTTGCGCTCCGGCTCCACGTATCACAGGAGCCCGTTGCTCGCAACATGGCCGGCCGCCTTTTGAGCGCCGTGGGCGCTCACGTCCGGAGTCGCAGCCCGGCCTACCAGGGCCTCCCAGCCTCTGAACCAGATGCCCGTCGTTCACGAACCAAAAGCAACGCCGGCGCCGCAAGTCTTGTCTCCCGGATGTGTCGAAACCCGCGCTGGGTCAATGCCTTGCTCGCCTTTGCGCTCTGCGCTCTGCTCATCCATGCGGTCCGTTTGCGCCTCAGCAACCTCCAGTGATGCGCTTACTGAATCGTCAATAGTTCTCGCCTTACCGAACCGCCTCCGTCTCATGGGGCTCGCAGGACCAGCTCCTGACCGAAGAACGATTTCACGATCTCGCGATCCCCGATTACAATCAAGACGCCGGCGGCGACAGACGATTGCGCATCTTCATGCCCGCCGATACACCCAACATTAACCTGTGCAAGGCCATCATGTCCGCTGTGGCACTAGGTTATCCTCTTCCCACACTACTGAATTGGAACGGCGAATTCAACCGACCAGAGTGGCACTTTGCTGGGAGCCATATCGCCAAACTGGAAAGCTTGCTATCTGTGATCGAGGCACTCCTCAACGAAGCCGACAAGAACCCCGACGTCAACGAGAATGACTTGGCAATTCTGGTGGACGCGTACGATATCTGGTTCCAATTGCCGCCCTCTGTCCTCATCCAACGATATCATCAACTCAACAGAGAAGCGAACGAACGTCTTCGCAAGGAATGGGAAGACCTCAGAGCAGCAGGCGTCCACGATTTTCCCATCCCTCCTCCGAGGCAATCCATCATCGTCACCACGGCAAAGGATTGCGAGCCCGGCAGCGAATCAGGCTCCAACCCACACTACGAGCACTGGCCGCAATCACCCATGCCGACCGACATGTACGGTGACGGCACCGACCAGCTAGTGAATACGTGGGACCCCGCGCGCAAGTACAGGAAGATCAGGCCACGGTGCGTTAACAGCGGCATGGTCATGGGCACCATGGGGTCGTTAAGGAAGAGTCTTCTGCGCGCCAAAGAAAAGATTGAAGATGTTGCGCAAAAAGGACGCCAGCTGTGGAGCGATCAGGCGCTCTATGCTGAGGTCATTGGGGACCAGGAACTCTGGAGGGAATGGGTGAGGGGCTTGATCTCGACGTGGAACGGCACAGAGTCGGTCAACGAAGCCTCAAAGCTGCCCAGGGAAGTACGCAACATTGCCCAAGCAGCCTTGGAAGGCAAGAACTTTGAATTTGGAATTGGTCTGGACTACAACTTCACGACCATCCCCGCCACATGTTCTGCCGAGGAGGACGGCTATTTCGTCCAGCTTGACGACAAGGATGCAGTCCAGGCCGAATCTGTCAAAGCTGGAGTACCCGGCGGAGCCCGTGTGGCAGGTATCCCAATCGAACTTCGCGGCGGAGAGTCGCACAACGGAGTCTTGAAAGACGTCGAATGGGGCCAGGTACCGCTTTACACGGATTTTTATTTCGGCGTGACACCCGTCGGCATTCACCATAATGCTTACGTTGACGGCCTCAAGTCGTGGCGCGTCAAGCACTGGTGGAACATGACCTGGTTCTACCCGGAGCTTCGCAAGCTTGTGACCACCAGCCTACAACCCTTGAAAGAGGGCAGTCAATCGTGGCCGCTGCTGACGATGCGGGCACCGACCAAGGACGGCCAGGACGTCACGTATTATACGACTAAATTAGACGAGAGAACAAGAAAGGTCACTGTGTTTGAGCCGGCGAAGGGTTCCTCGCCGGCAAAGTTCACCCCCATAGAATGGGATGGTGTCTGCCAAAAGGGCAACAAGCCCTGGTACGACGAGCTGTTTGGCGATCGCAAAGGTCCGTTGGTGTTATAATGCGAGCATTGGATGGTTGGCTGCTTAGTGTTCAATTGGATTGATGGCTCTTGAATAGCATACCCGGGCAGGCTTGTGTGATGATGGCGTTTGGGGTTCATGCATTTGGCGAGAGGTTTTGGGTACTACAACAATTAGATGCTGGGAAGCATATTTTCCAGGTGCAGACTGCTGTACAAAGATCCTATTTAGACAAATTTGACATGTTTGTACAATAAATTTCCGGTTGCACAACGTAGTTTATCCGTTAGGGGAGGTCGAAGAACTTGATGCTGTGGAAGCGAGCCCGTCCACGAGGCAGTCTCGCACACAAGCCCCTCCCTCCGAATATACCCACGACCTTCAAACTCTCATCGTCAAAAATAAAGTCAAGCCGTGAGATAAAAATTGAGGAAACGGCAAAAAGATAACTCATCTGCCCCGTACTGGAATCGAACCAGTGATCTTGTCATTGCCACTGAGGGAGTTTACTAGTGACACGCTATACCACTTAGCCAACGGGGCTTTTGGTGATGGATGAGCTGAGGGAAGCGAGCTCAACCGCGTGAGAGATTGAGAAGCGCTCGCCCTCGAGTTGCCCCGTACTGGAATCGAACCAGTGATCTTGTCATTGCGAAATCCTCCGAGAAGAATTACTAGTGACACGCTATACCACTTAGCCAACGGGGCGGGTGATGAAAACGGAAGCTCGAGTGGTGCTCGGGCGGATCCCGCTGTTTGATGGCAAGCGGGGAACCTCATGTGTATTAAGAACTCTTCGTGGGATTCTTGGTGGAGTTGCGGGGTTCCCATTTTAGGGGGCTCGAGGAGTAGGGTTGGTTCAGTGGTGCCTCGCGACAACGGTTTAGTGAAGGAGCAAATATAGTGTAATTCAGAACACATTGGCTATTCCTTTGATCTTTTCAGGCGAGCTAAAACCACTCAAGTTTGTCATCAAGTGGTGGAGTGAGACATTTCCAGCTAATCAAATTATAGGGCACGTAATGCAAGGTGCTGAGCGGAGAGAAGACTGTTTTTATGCTTGAACAAACGTGAAATGAAATCGTACATGGCTTAAACCCACATTGGACTAAAAGCTCCCGTACCTTGATCAGAACACGGGAGTCACATTTATTCTCAATCAAATACTTTATGCGTAGGGTGGCAAAGATGCGACAGCACACAAGCAACCTGGATTACCATATTGCGATAACTATATTGTCAAGTCGTCAACATCCCTGTAGCAGCATCTGAAAACGTGGGCAAAGTTGTTCAACGCGGTTCAGCCTGGTCAGCTATTCAGGCAGCTCCCCCTCAGAGTCTCACCCAGCTCTATAGCTCTGTGAATGCGGCAATTAGCATTATGATTGGCCCAAACCCTAGACTACGTCGCCACAGACAAATGAATGTCTGGCAAGACAACCCGAGGACGGGTGCCGGGATCGTCTGTGGGGTGGATGTCCGAATTCTTCTCATGAACGGTAAGCTCGGCACTCTCCAACTCGATTGCCCGGCTGCTTGGCACCTGTAATCCTGTGTTATTGCACCACGACTCACTCAGCCCAAGACTAGTTTTTATATGCCGGCGTTTACGACGAAGGGGGATCTCGAGGTTGGGTATGAAGGCGGGCCAAGTGTCGCCCAAGGCGGCTTAGGTCTTTACGGTGTAAAGACTGATACCGATAGCTTGTGGGTCCAGATCTCCATCTAGGATCCAGAATGACGCTTGAAATCGACAATCCTGGCATGTGTGTTCTATCGAGGTCTCCATAAGTAGGCTGCTGTACGCGACATGGGAGACGGTGGGTCGGAAGTCCAGGAGATCATAGCTGCAAAACCAAGCATTGTTCAACCTAGCAAAGCTCGAGCAAATTGCAATTGCTAAAGTTGATGCTTTTCTTACCATACTCCCAAACGCAGCCCAAGCTGGAGCCAAAGCCAAATTCAAAGCCAAAGCCTTTCCATCCGACAAGCGGCAAGTAATTTTCAGCAGAAAATATTCGAATAGAGCCTGACGCTCATGCTCTGTTCACGTTCAATTTCGGGAAATATCCCCCCAATCCCGGCGAAATCTCGCTTGTAGCAGCATGTTCTCCGAACGCCACCCACTTGGCAACATGGGTGGGGCTTAACAAAAACTGATGACAGTTTGTTTGGTATAATCACGCAAGAATGGCCTTGCCAATGGTTGCAAGTCCTGAGAACAATTTATGACTGGCCAGCGAAGTCCAGTTGATCATGCAATGGATTGATATAAGTTTTTCTCAATGCTGTACTATAAACCTACGAGAGCATTCAAGTAGAAAAATTTAAAAGCCAAAATGCATTGACAAATAATGAATAATGACTAAATGAAAATTCCTTTTGAAAGACCGTTTCAAGGGTAAGCACATTGAACATGAAAAACTTGGAACACATCAGCATGACCAGGAATTAGGAGCGTCACATTCAGGATTGGTAGCCGGGAACTACACCGTCACTATATCGCTGGTTGAACATAGGAGTCGTGTAGTTTGGCGAGCAGGCAGTTTTATACAGCTGACTTTGGTGTTTACAAAGCAAAATAACCACAGCAATAAGAAACGCAGCATTGGTACAATAGAAGCAGCCAAACTTACTCGAGCAACAGAACACTGGCTCACCGTTGTCTTACAATTAACATGCGACACAAATATACCAAACCTTTTTGACTTCGTGTTGATACGATCCTGAACCAATAAATTAGCTGCAATACGTTTTCGAACAATGGGAGCCCTAGTGGGCGTCGTGCAGAAAGCCAAGATCCGCAGGGCCGTCTGTTCTTCGTCTGCTTACGGGTTCAGGATGGTCACCTGACCTTGCGAGCGTGTCGCGCACAAGGGCCCGGCGATCAGCACCGGAAGGCCGCGATAGAAGGCTACCTGCATCTGCGGGGGCGTCCCAACGTCCGAAAACGGCATCGAGACGGGCGAACGAGACCAATGACCGCAATGCAAGCGCACACAGTCTGTACAGACAGAAATGATAAATAGCTGGACACATCGCTATGGAAGATTTGACATTGGCACGCCCGGCCTCTTTTCTTTGGGAAGTTCTGTTTCCTAGTTCTTAACTAGAAGCCGGTGCGCCATCCGCATCTGTCGTTCCCAAGTGCTGTCAACTCGTGGGAATTGTGCTGTTTCCGCACTATTCGATGACGATAATTTTGCCTGCCTTGCTTCTTCATCAATGAAGGCATGGACGCTAGGGGGCTTTTATTTCAGGGTGCCAGCACACCAATGCGGCCGACTTCATCGACGAGATATCTGGATCGTGACACCAAACGTAGGATGCCTGACGTATTTACTGAGGACAATGTCAAAGATCTGGAGGGACAAAGAGACCTTCGCAGACCGCATTCCAAAAAAACAAGATTCCTTATTGCTCTCAGCTGTCCGTTTCCGTCACAAAAGCCGTCCTGTAGCGTGCGGCACGAATACTTTTCACACATCTGGTAAGCCATGCTTCCATACTGCGATTGCATTTATGGTACTTTCTTGCTGTTCATGCTTTTCTTCTTGTTTGCCGTCGTATGACTCCTTTATTTGCTGAACTGTGCCTAATAATTGCAACAGTCAACACCTGAGGAGAGATCATCGCTTCAAGGTTGGCTGCAAGGGCAAGGGGCACTCCAAATGGCTGGCTCTGTACAATCTCGACGACGAGAGCGCCACCCCATGGGGGGTAATACTTTGCTTGAGTTGCCGGACATCTCTTGCCGATCGAAGCTCTTGGCGCGAGCATGATGAGCGCTGGTGCATTCGTAGCCAAGCTAGTCTACGTGCAATCTGGGACGCAGTGCAGCGCGCCTTCCAAAACACTCTAGTTGGCGACATCACCCAAATTGAATGGCCCGATCTGCATAACGGCGTTGATTCAATGAGCATGCCACAAGACATAAGAAGTGTCTCTCTTGCTGGCGTCTCTGAACTTCGGGAGAGCAACGTCCCGGCCGATCAATCATGGTATAACTCACCTTGCGCCATCCTCCCGTCGATGTCGTCTTCTCCTTCTCCTCCGCATCTTTATCCTGGTGGGCTCTCTCCACCGTCTCATCCTTTTACACAACGGCTGCTTCCCGATAAATCTTATATACCACACTCATCAGCAATACCATTGCACGAGCATATGCAAAATCAAGTAACGGCAGACATTCTGTTGGAAACAGAGCGCAAACCAAGCTGCAAGCTTATTCCAAATGATATACTTCATTCCACGTAGGTTAGACAAGCTGCGCTTTTAGCCAACGTGTATTCACAAATTCTCAATAATAGATTTTTCCAATATCAGAAGAACGAGATATTCGAGAAGGCACGCGGGTTGTCGAAGGCGTATGCCGCCGACGTTAGCGTCGTGATACGCGGGCCTAACCGGATGATCTTCAAGTATTCCTCAACGAATGAACCAGATGCCGGATGGAAGACAAACAATGTAAGTGCCCATCTGCCTGGTGCCAAGATTTAGAACAGCAACTCAACTAAGCTAAAGTTCCCGCGAAACTCATTCAGTGAAAACCAAGACGCACCTCATTTCCAACCATGGTGAGAACGAACGTGATGTCGAAAATACGTTTTCCGAAGGCTTTCCCTTCCCATTTTCGATGGATAATACAGGTCTATTCTTTCTTTCTTCGGATGACTTAATACAGGAGTAGATTGTCAAAAGAAAGCGCACCGCTGAATTTCATGCACGACTTAAGCAAAGCGTATGAGTGGCAAAGTAAAGTCTTGAATGCGAATGTGAGCTCTCGAGTCTCCTGTTCTGAGATCTTAGAAGGCCTGTTTGGACCGAGCAAGATGTCATAAATCATGAGATTCCCACCCCAGTTGTCTGCTATTCAGCTCCTATTACTCCGTTCCATGTCTGCCATGTTGGACCTGTAAAATAAGACTGCTTGTAGAATGGATTATGACATTGTGACGCAAGAGTTCCAAGATTATCGAGTTCACCGATCTTGATAAACGTGTCGAAGAATGGTCCAACTTTCTTATGTCAATATTCAGAAACGACAGTCGCTCATACTCTACGCTCGATATTTCAAGGCAATCAGTGGTGGGATGTGCAGCATGTCGCTATGTGTACGTCAATTCCTCCTAATCCTCCCAATCGTGCCAGTACTACTTACCCAGGCATGCTTGAGACGAATCGTCGGATCCCTGAAACCTAATACACCCTTGGATTATACCCGACCGCTTGTTCTTCACTCGAATACACACGACCTGATTGCCGCCATTCCTCTCTCTCTCTCTCTCTCTCTGAAGAAATAAACAAGATTATTTTCTTTCTAAAAAAAAAAAAAATAAAATAAAATAAAAAATAA
>PXOD01000826.1:0-20538 GCA_003012165.1 Paramyrothecium roridum
CTCGAACCTGGCCAGGTTCGAGTTTAGCGAGCATGGCACAAAAATTCTCATGGTCGAATGGCACCCTGGCGCCGCCGACTCCGTGACTGGCCAAGGTAGCGGTGCTGGTGTTGACCGTCCACCACCCCCGCATTCCACCGCCGCCGTGCCCGGCCCCGACGCAGGCCCGGCCTCCGTGCTCGACCCGGACCCTGCCGATGATAGCGCCGCCTGGGAGATCTCCTGGCCCGGCAAGTCCACTGTCCTGCCCGCCACCGAGTCTGATCGCGACCAGGATGGCGCCCGTTGCCGCCGTGTCTACTTCCTCTTGCCCACTGACGCCTCCATTCCTGCCGAAGTCACCGTCGCCGGGCCCGGCGGCCGCCCGCGCCTCCTCCTGCAGCCCCTGCCTGCCATCTTCCCCGAGGGCTTCGACTTTGAGGCTGGGCCCCGCGGCGTGCTGCACACCATATGGGCCAAAAAGCGCTTGTCCGAACTGGATCGCGAGATGGACGCCGAGCTGAGGACCAACGCGGAGAGCGTCGGCCTGGAGATGGCCCGCGCCGAGAGACAGTGGATCATCGACAACTTCCTGCCGCCTCCGCCTCCCTCGCCCGCGCAAAAGGGCGACCCGGCTTCGCCTAGGTCCCCACGCTCGCCTGGGGCTGGTCGTCTGAGTGATAAGCTCAAGGCGCTGCGTTTGGGAACATCTCCGGCGGAGCTTGTGCCCAGCCCTACTGGTACGTTTCTGCTAGTCTTTCCACGGAGCCCTTTGTCCCCCCTCCATGTGATCTGACGGAACGTTGCATTTCTAGCGAACACCTTCACCAGCGTTGGTGCGCAAAGTCTCACCTTGTCTCCTACCGGTGGGGACGTTGCTGTCTCGTCCTTCCCCGTACGACCGCCTAACACTACCAGCACCGCCCCAATGTCTCTCAACGCAGCCATGCACGGCGACGTGCCGAGCACCACTGCCGCTCCGTCAGACTCGCTGGACACTGAGGACGACCTATTCGCCCTGCCCATCAGTCCCCGCAGCCCTGACATGAAGAAGAGTCCTTTTAGCATATTATAGACGTCGATGGGCTAGATGGCAGAGTGGGCGATTCATTCCTTACCGCCGCACTTTTCTCCAAGCCCCTTGGGTGTGTCGCATCATTCTTAAGCGAAAAATTAGAGGATCAGGGCGGGATGCGGCTCAACGCATCGCTTGCATCGCTTCCCGTGGCTGCCGCCTGGTGGCTTCGAGAGCGTCGTCAGTATCAGCCTGCAGTATGTATTTATGAGTAAATAGACGATCCAAGACACGGTTGTGGAGTTTTGGACGAGACATTGGTCCGAGCGGGATAGAAAAATAGCTTTGTTCTTCGCTACTACCTGCTCCTGCTCCTCATCTCCGAGTAATTTCCCAAGGTGCACTATGTTTTGATAACTGCAGGTGTAAAAGGCATATCGCTCCTGGCAAACGTCTCACACTTGTCTATGTTCCGCACGAAGCAGCCCAGTTGCCTGCAGTCGATATGTCACCTCATGCATGTATCGTTGCAGCCGACAACTGCTGCCAAGTTGGACAGATGGATGCAGAGAGTGTGACAGATGAGAATGATTCGAGCCTTGCAAGTTCCCTTCCGGCATTGCTGGACAGGTTAGTAGCTGCTTTGTCGCAGTCCTAGAAGAGTAGAAAGCCGGCACGGGTCTTAGGCCCCCAATGGCCTGGTCCAGTGTGCCCGTAGTTCGTCCATATACAAGGAATTCGCTATATGCAGCCCCTCATCGCCAACCACCTACACGTCCTTCATCCCACCGCTGCTTGCGCTCGTGTCTTAGGTAGTACGCGACCCTCGCCTCGCGATACTTGCGGATCCAGTCCGTCACGTCCCTCTCTGAGACGGCAGCCCCGGCCGCTTCGTTGGCACCGCTGCTCGCATCGAGGAAGCTCTCCTCCATGGCCTGGCACACGAGAGCCTGCTCCTGGACGCCCTGGTTGAGCTGCTGGTACAGTGAGGCGGGCGAGAACGGGGCGAGCGCGTGGTCCATGTCCGACTGCCGCTGGCGCCATTGCCGCTCGAGCGCCTGCGTCGCCAGGAGTTGCGCCTGTGTGGTGGCGCGCTCGCGGGCCAGTCGGGCCTCAATCTCAACAACCTGCTGCGCAAGCGAGATATTGTCGGCCAGCGCGCCCTGCAGCGTCTGGTGCGACGCTTGTAAGGAAGGATGAACCGTGCTGGGGGATTGTGTCAAGGCATTGAGTAGTTCCGGGCTTGCTAGTATCTCGGCAAGGTCTTGTTTTCTGGAAACAGGTTAGGCACCATCACTCACTTCGATTCAAATATGTCTCTTAAGCAATGTTGAACGCATAGCAACTGCTCTTCAAGCAAGCACACGCAGCGAAGCGTGTTGGGTCAGGACATGACGCACGACTTATCTCGTAGAATCTCTGGAAGCCACTGGTCGCCTGGATCTGGGATAGGAGCCGCCGCAGGTAGCGTGCTCGCTATCGATGCCGCTGGTCCTCCGGGTCCGCGATGCCGTTCGGGATCCGCAACCGGAAAGCCCCCAGCACCAGCAGCCGGTGTGCTAATGCGGCTCGTGTCGTGACTGCCCGGCTTAGGCGGTGGCACCGGTGGTGTGGCGGCGTGAGCCTCGGCAGAGAAACTCGCCATGGGAGGCAGATGAGATGGGGGGAAAGGGCGTGGACTCGGGGCGATTGGATGAACTTTATGCGGCGTTGGAACCGGGCTCCGCAAGTTGACGTCGAATGCCGACGAGCTGGCGCATGGGGATTGGTGGGGTACAGCATAGTGAGGTACCGCTTGTGATAGCATTTAGCCTTGTAGGGTAAGGGACGGAATATGACGTGAGTATGTTACTGACCTGCCTATAGGCAAGTCAGGTAGGTATCTAGCGATTGAGTTATCGAAAATCTCACATGTACAATTTTCACTTTGGAAAATTGACAGTAAACGTCCTCCACGAACCATAAGCTCCGGGGTATCTTTCCTGGTTTAATTTCTTTCGAAGTCCCTACTTGCCCGTACCCTTGGCGTTGCACGATGAATATCCGAGGCCTTGCTTATCCTTTTCGCCAGCTACTCCTACAAGTAAATGCGTGCCCCGTCCCCCTAGGACTTGATAGACCACAAGTCTCGAGACCAGCCCATCTCCCGCAGCTTCTTGCTACCAGAGCCTGTGCTTCTCTTGTCTCCCGTCGCAACGGCCAGAGCTCGGCTGGCTGCCGCGAACACCTCTACCAACTCCCTCATCCGCCCAGCCTCCACAAAGCTTGCCGCCAGGTCCGAGTTGCGCTCCGCTACGACGGCTGCTAATTCCATGCACTCCAACAGGTTGTCTCGTGAGAGCGCTGTGCCCGCAAAATGCAGAGCGCTGACATATGCCAATACAGTCTCTGGAAGGAAGACACGGCGCAGTTCCGCCAGCTCCTTATCGCCTTCTGCTACAGCGTTAGCCAGATCAATCCCCACGTTCAGGTAAGATGTACACACCTTGGATATCCGGCAATAACCAGTTTCGAAGCAACGGCTGCATGTTTTCCTTGGTGGCAACAATATTGCGCCCAAGTTCGTCCCAGAACACACGGTTCGATGCAGGCATGCTGATAGGGGTCAGCAATTGTACTGGCTGGTCAGAAAGGTAAACTTACTCGATGGAAATCTCAACCATAGATGCAACAGTCTCCAAGCTGTCCAGAGCCTTCACAAGCGCCTCAAGCTCTCGGAAAGTGCGTGCGTCCTTGAGAACAGTTTGAGGGTCCACGCCTTGGAGCCCGGACTGCTCCAGCTGCTGTGTCCAGAATCCAACGTCGTCATACCAACCCTCCTCATATTCATCCTGGCCAGTCATGTCTTGTACAATGCCGGCAAAACTCACATTCTTCATGAGTTTCCGTGCTGCATTAAGATGCATATGTTCTGTGATCCGTTAACATCACTCGTGCCAAAATCGTTTCCATAGAAGACATACTCAAAAAGAACTTGTAGACCTTGGTTCCCACAGAAAACACGTCCGGCCACGTCTCAGTGACCATCAATAGCCATTCCACAGACCGGACCAGGTTTTCGTGCTTCTTATCCACTGCGTTCTCATCCTCGCTGATGAAATCAGTCTTGATGAGTCGTCCATGTCTTGCGGTTGGGGCGCCATCCTCGATGATTTTGAAAGTGTCCTTAACGGCGAATGTTTGTTGGTGAACAGATGCCGCATCGTACAAAATCGATGCCTGTGTCTTGACGAATGTCACGACTTCAATACCCGCTTGCTTAATCAAATGCAACTGCGTCAAGCGTTTTGGCGATTCCGTCACCAATATCGTGCTTTTGCTGAGGACTTCGTAGCTCCTGGGAGCTTCGAGGATGGAGCAGTAGAGGGGAATTAATTCTGGAAGTTTTGCGTCACGTAGATAGTCGGTGTAGCTGGCTATGATGCTTCCCTGAGCGTACCGCCACTCCTGCGAGGTTTGTTGAATTGAAGAATTTCCTTCTTGACGGTCCAAACGCTCCAAGAGGGCTATCAGTGAGTATACATGGGCCACAATTCGCAGTCCATCTCGTTGGCTCTCAGAAAAATATTTCTTCGAGTGCACATCTCGAGGCTGGAACAGGGAGGAAGTCGCTGTTGAGCGACCGGAAGGTGTGTCCAACGTCAGGGCTAATCCTTGTTCGTAGAGATGATGCCCAATGTCCTTGGCGATGAATGCAGCTTGGAGGGCCTTGCCAGGCTCCAGAGCTTCGTTGTGGGTGCTCTTTCGTGACTCCAAGGACCGTATCAGTCGCCTCTCGACTCCGTCCTGTTCACCGTGGTATTGCACAGCATCAAACGAAGAAAAGGTCTGCGTCAAGTTTGAGGCAACACCTGGGGGGCACCGACCCAAGACAAAAGTGTCCAGTTGGGTCCGAAGGAGTGCGTTGTAGTTGGCGAACAAGAAGTCATCCCAAGTCTCGGCAACCTTCTCAACGCTCGTGATATCGCCACAAAGAACACCATAGACGGCGCGCTCGTAGTCGTCAGTGCCGCCTTGACGAGCGACCCCAAAGCACATACGGCGCCACAGGGCAAGCGATGCAGGATCTGAGTCTCCAACAGCAGATTTGTCGTCCGCAGAGAGAAGCATTGCAGACATCGAGATAGCTCTCCACATCTCCGTCCGTTCTTGGCACCAATCGCGAATAGTCTCAAGGCTGCTACCGCGACGAATGTGCTCGAAGCAACCAAGCCATACGGCCCGCTCAAAGTACTCATCCTGAGGCTCCAACTTGCGGCCCTGCCTCGTAACTGCGTCTGGGTCCAGCTGGGTGACCAATGGTGCACCGGCAGAATTTTGGAGAGAAGTTCCAATGCTTGACGACTGGCGGTCAAGGAGATGAGGCCATTGTGTAAGACTTTTCCTAAGCTTGATAGATGATCGGGTGTGAAGCCAGCCGTGGGCGATGATGTCGCCTCGATCTGCATTCTGTTGAAGCTCGCGGACCAGTTCGTCAATATCGGGCCCTGCAGCTGCATTCTTTTGCAGCCATTGAAGTACCGCAAGTCTCTCTTGTGCCACGGGATTGTTTTCGAGGAATTCATCCATGAGACTCTTCAAGGCAGGTTTCGCGACTCCAAAGGTACGGGGGGTGGTCGTGTTCGTCTTGGCGTGCGAGTACCTTAGGGGAAGTATTCTGCGGAGAAGATCCCAGGTTTGCACCTCGCGTTCTAGACGTTGTATTTCCTCGTCGTCTACTGTGGGTGACGTGGTGGCCTCGGCGTCGTCCACATCCATGTCAACGTCATCCTGCGCGACTCGTCTGCGCGCCGGCTGTAGTTCTGCCAGCCGCCGTAGAACAATATCGTGATACCTCTGGGGCAGGTTTAATATTCTCGATCGCTGCTCGGACTGCGCGACGCGACTCGAAAGGCAGTCATCCAAGGCGCGGGCGAAGGGGTCGACTTCGGGGCTGGCATTTTCCGTCGGATCGTCGTTCACGTCCAGACTGTCCTTTTTGGTAAGCTCCATGTTTGGTCGGCTGAAGATCTTGACGGCGGAATTGATTTAGAAGAGGGTCTCTAGCGAGACTCGATATTCATGGGCGTCAGCGGGAGCTGTGCGTTCGTGGATGCAGAATTCGCCTCCAATGTTTAGCAGTTTCCCAAGCTGCCCGACATGCCCAGCTTCGATAGCAAGTCAACTGGGTATGCGAGGCGGCGCTGGCCGCCGAAACTTGAATACAAGAAATCCCAAAGATTGAATTCAAGGTTTGCGCGAGGAGAGCTATGTAACGGCGGCGAGATTGTTGCTATCGTGCCGTGTCGATCCAAGCAAACGCGCTGCAGCTTGTAGCTTTCTCTGCAAGGTTCTGATATCTCTTTAACGGATGAGCTACGCCTAGAGTGTGCATTTACCTTTCCGACGTGCTGCAGCTGGTCGCCAGGACAGCGCATTCATTGATGACTAAGTATTTGAGGAGGATTTAAGCTACTTATGGCCTAGCGTCTATGCAACAAGCCGAACGACCGTCCACGATAAGTCCAGGGAAATTTTCGTGGACTTCT
Source organism: Paramyrothecium roridum (assembly GCA_003012165.1). Classification (NCBI taxonomy): domain Eukaryota; kingdom Fungi; phylum Ascomycota; class Sordariomycetes; order Hypocreales; family Stachybotryaceae; genus Paramyrothecium; species Paramyrothecium roridum. The sequence continues at coordinate 6,523 of PXOD01000826.1, forward strand.
GATTTTCTTTTCTCTTCTTCATCATAATGTCATCGGCATTCATATTAGAGTCTCGGAACAAGATTGTCAATGCTTGTTCAGGTCCCTTGAGGATCTCCTGCGTGCTCAATGATCGCCTAGAAAAATTTGTCGCTCATCATAATTGTTGCCTGAGTAGTTCCTCATACCGGCTAACGCCCAAAAGACGAGCGTCACAGATTCACCTCATTTGCCTTGTTTCTGTTGTTCCAATTTCAACCTCAAAAGACTCGGCTTCGGACAGCTTGGAGTGGTAGCCTCGTCACCGTAGCGATCGTAGAAGGACGCGCAGCACTCGTAGAGAGCCTTGACGGCTTCTTGGCACTTGGCTTCGTTATAGTTGTTACGCGTGAGACAGTCTTCCTCGGTCAGATAGGTGAGTTCAAGAGGTCTCGCAATGGACAATTGCTGGGCGCGTACCTTGTATCGCACACTGCGAGGCGCGTGAAGTCGGCGAGTTAGTCCATAATTGAGGAGATCGACCAGTAGAGACTCACTGCACGTGGATGGCATGGGGGCCGTGCCTCAACATCGTCTTTCTTAGAGGAAGCCTGTTTTCCCAGCAAAGCAATTAGTTTCTTGGTCACCGCCAATGTCTAGTTGAATTCATTCTCCTATGGCCTACCATCATTCGCTTCGAACAGAATGAAACCTTATACAATGGTGCTGCTGATTATGTAAACTTCGGTGATTGAAGCAGGAAATGTTACTTCGGGATGTGGTAGCTGCAAGAATTGGCGACACCCTTTGGTTGATGGCGTGAATTCTAGGTTGGACATGTCGTGCAGAACGCTGGGTAGAAGGCTTTTTGGGGGTGCTGCTTGGTGGGTCAACAATGCCTGCCTACCTACATACAGTACCTTACCTACCGCACCTCATTAAATGTACAGCCAAAGTACTGCGCTGCTCATTCCATTACCGGGTTATGGGAGACAATATTGATGTCATCGGCACTAGCTTGATAGTTTGAGTAGCTGGAGAATTGCTGGGATCGACTGATATAAATTGGTCACGAGCGTGAGGTTCTGGGCGGAGAGCGCCCAGCAATATGAGGGTACTCAAGGGCGAACAAAAAAGTTTTATTGTATTGCTTGTCATCATGCAGCTCTGAGAAGGCTATCTTTCCTCAATCAACCCATTTACAGTTGGTTGGTGCTGCAGCACAAGATCCTTGTTTACCTTTACTTTCCCACCCTGCCTATTGAGCGCGCCCAAGTGTGATGTCTGTCAGCGTTCGCAAAAAAGTACGTTGGCTGCACCCAACTTCGGGTACATTAAGGTACCTCTTGCTTCCAGGAGCTGTGAACCCCTGTTTGACAGACAAGCGGTTAGCAAAATAAACCAGACTACAAAATACAATTCTACTCCAGTAGTAGTAGGAAAATATTAGAAAATCTTAAGAAAAATCTTAAAATAGATTTCTTATTTTAATTCCTTTTCTAAGTTTTTCTATTTATTTTCTTTTATTAAATTAACAGTGTAATATAAGTGTAGAAGTGCCGCCTAATGTATAATGTATCAGTGGATTAGTGGTTTTGCAGTCCGGGTTTTTTTGCTAACCGCTTGACAGGGCCCCATGGCAGACCGATGACCGCACGAATGAGAAGGTCTCCAGGCGATTCCTCTTTTCAATTCGGGAGCGTTCTATCAAGCTGGAACCATGTATCGGAGTGTGATTACGACAGAATGAAAATTCGAATACCCACCGGGGAAGCCTGACTCCTTCTGCCAAATCATCATTGCCTGGTTTTCTCTGTGTTGGTTCGTGATAACGTGCAGCGTCCGATCGAGGAAATGGGATGCAGATACTGCCAAGTACCCCGGAGGCTGAAGTTCGGCGAGGCACCTTACAAATGGCGGCCGGACCAATCATCACAGCCGCTCCCCACCTTGGCCGCTGTGCGCACTCGCCGCCTTCACTTTCACCATCAATCTACCTACCTTGTTACCTACTCACTTACGCATCCTCGCGACCACATCCCTTCCTACACTGAACACCATCATCTCTATACCAGCGAACGCGAGAAGTTCGGAACCTTTCCAACACGATCGCATATAAACCTCGGTCTCGCCCAGCCGTCCAAGCCTCCGTCTACGGGACTTTAACTGTCGAGCTTGTCTCTGACGTTTACCGCGAAAACAACATCCTCCGCCCTCTCTTCCGGTACGTACGTTGCTGCTCCTGCGGCTCGCGCACGGTAAACCCTTAACAATAACAAAACCCGACTAACCGAGACGTATGCTTACATGTTTAGCCTTCGTGCCTCGACTTCCTCTTTGATATCATGTCTGGCGAGTACGAGAACGGAAGCCCTAGGCAAGATCAGCCTGCGCCCACGGAGCACCTGAACATCAAGGTCACCGACAACAATAACGAGATCTTCTTCAAGATCAAGCGTAGCACTAAGCTGGAGAAGCTGATGAACGCCTTCTGCGAACGTCAGGGCAAGGCCATCACCTCGGTGCGCTTCCTCTTCGACGGCTCCCGAGTCCAGCCTTCTGACACCCCAGACACTGTTCGTCTCCCTGTTCTGCTTCTCTCCCCCGCCCTTACCGATTTGGTTGATTGACTGTTTGCTTCCCCTTAGCTCGAAATGGCCGATGGCGACACTCTGGAAGTGCATCAGGAGCAGGTCGGGGGAGCCTGGGGACGCTGCTGAAAATCGTGATCGGCTTGAGGGAGGCGTTTGGCAAAGGATTTCGGGTCGCGTAACGCCCTGTAACCGCCATGGCTTTGTGTACATTGGCAGAGAAGGAAGACGACAAGACTGGGCGTTGATTTACGATGGTTTTATTTTATGACGAAAGCACACTTTCATGCGCATCCCACTCGTTTTTGGCTTTGCATGATCACGCACTTCAAGGAATTTCGTCAGAGTAGCTCAAGCATACGCGTCGCACGAGACTGCGTTAGGCGCGCGAGGAATGAAGTCTGCCATTCTATGAACCGATTCGCTAACAGCCAAACACCTTTCCCAATTAACCCCCTTCCCAAAACTAAACGCTAACCAAACTCCCCGGCTATGCTTCCTTACGACTTCAGTTCCTTGACTCGACAACCCGTGCAAAGCACTACCATTCTCCCTCCAGCTTCTGAAGGGAAGATCTGCCCGTCATCAAATCCGCCCCGGCAGGCAGCGCAGCGAAAGCAATGCTCGTGCCACTCCCCTCCCAGTGCCTTGATGTACTGACCGATGACAGCCGTCTTGCACATCTTACACTTGGGCGCACGTCGCTCTGTGCGCTTCGTCTGACAGTTGATGCACCAGGCATACCCGTCCTTCTCTATGTGCGTCATGCCATGCTCGAAGGGATCACCGCACTCGGCGCAGAAGAAATGTCCATAATGCCAGTGTTCCCCCAGAGCCATGATATGCTCTCCAAGAATTGGAGTTTTGCAATGTTTGCACCTTGGTGCGAACTGCTCATGCCAGTCCAAGTGGCAGTAGAAACGAAGCCGATCATCTCCGTCCTCCATTTCGGTCATGCCAGGCTTTTCTTCCAAGACTTCGCCAGCCTCGCGACGGCGGATCCTCTGCAGGCGCTCACTGCGGTTGAGCTCCGGCTCTGGGCTGATCTCCATGGCTTCCAAGCTTATCCCGCAGGTGAAGCAACTGAAGCATTGTGGATGGAATCTCTCTGAATTGCCAGCAAGAGCCACAAATCTGCCTTCGATGGGGAAACCGCACTCGTGACATATGGCTGTTGGTCGCCCAATAGTTCCTGGAGCCGGTGACCAGTGCCCCTTGGGCTTCTGAGCCTTTCTAAAGTTGTTGCCCCTGGCACCTGGGGTAGGAAGAGGTCTCGCACTTGTAGTGGACTCATCACCTGGCGTCACAATGACCGGTATATTGGCAGAATTGCTGTTACCATTGCTTGGAGCTTCGTCGATAGCTATTGTTGGGACGTTGATGATTGGCACTCCGCCGCTAGCAGGCTCCTCCGGGCCAGCTATGGAGATTGACGGTATATCCGCATGGGACGACGGCGTATCGTCTTCCGCCACAGTGATAGAAGGGATGCCCATAGGCTGGGAGGGCGGCTGGATTTTGTTTGATGAGTTGAAGGCGACGCGGTCTGGGTGTTTATCAGTTGACTCGTCCGGGGACTTCCAGTTCGTATCGAAGCTTACAATTGGCCGTCCAGGACTGTCGCTGACGGCGGTGGGCTCGGGAAGCTTGGAACTGCGGTCCTTGAGCTTCATGCTCGTCGCCTCACGGATGTCTTGGCCCCGGACTTCGACTCCATTCTTCCTGTGGGCCTGGTCGTCAATGGGAGGTTGACTGGAAGAAGAGTTGGTAGTGTATTGTGGGTTGCGAGACCGGGTTGGGGGATTGCGATAAATTTCAATGCGATCCAGAGACTTGGTTGAGCTGAGCTCGTGCCTAGGAGATTCAAAGCGAACGCGGTTGAGGGGGTTTTGTGTCGTGTTGCTCAGCGTTTCCGGTAGCTCGCCGGTTTTGGCGCCTCCATTTCCTGCATTTGATTCAGGCTCTTCCCAAATCTGGTCTCCGGAAAAGGGTCGTGCAACCTCCCCGGAAATGTTTCTTTTCAGGCTGCTTCGCCGACGACTGAAGGGATTGGTGCGGCGAGCCCCGACACTTCCGTATGACTTGGGAGGGTTGCGGGTTGGCTCAGCAACAACCGGTTTTGCGTTGGTGGACTGGATCCGCTGCGGCGCGCCATCGCTCTCCGTAGAACTTCCAGAGACCGACCGCGAACTCGCTTCCCGCGTCAAGCCACTCGCCTTAGCATCCTGCCCGTACTTGCCCGTGCTAGCGGTACGAGCATGCGCATAGCTGTTCTTTCTAAGATGTGGCTTATAGCGATACGGTGCGTTGGGCTGAGGAGGCGGAACGCCATTCCGGTGTTGCCAGACAAGTTCTGCTGCTTCGTCCAGGGCGGCATTGTATATCCGAGTCTCGTCATCCGGGGTCTCTTCTTCCTTGGGCGTCTCCCTCAACTGCATCTCCTCCATGGCGTCCCGAAGTGAATGCGCTTCCTCCTTCTCCATCCATCGGTGGCCGCGCTCGATGTAGGTCGCGCTAGGCACGACCTCGGACGGCTTGAGGGGCACTGACGGTTGGGATGGATAGTAGTCGCGCGTCGGTACGCTCGAGTAGGAATGGCGGGATGAAATGCTGCCTATGGCGCTGGGCGCTCGTGACAGTGCGCCGGGCTGCTCTGGGAGAGTCTCGGCCTGGGAAGACGCATCGATACTGGGTCGGCCTGTGCTGTATCTGCTAGGAGCTGGGCGAGCACCGGCTGGTTGGGGTCGGGCACCGCCTGGGCGTGCTATGCGGTTACTTCGCAGTTCTGAGAGGTATTTTGCTGTGCGGGAGAAGATGCGTCAATGAAAGATTCGGCTGAAGCCTTCGCCTACAAAACTTACAAAACTGGTCGTTTGTCATGTAGGAGGGCGAGGGCGGCGTCACCTTGCGTGACTTGCCCTCGGTCGGTCTCCCCATGGCTCTCATTATGACTGACTGACACGATTGCAATACTTTCTGGTTTATAAGAAATGGTCACGGCGCGCGAAATGTGGAGGAGGAGGAGGAGGAGGTAGGAATGATCAGGAGCAGGTAGTTATAGCGTTTGTTGACTGTTGAATGACTCGAGAAGACGGTCGGGCCGCCAAGTCTTTTGTAGTTCCTGGAGGGCCTCGAGGGTGAATCACCACCTGCCGGTTGACGGGGCAACGGGCTTGTTCCAGCCACAACTGGTTCAAGCGGCCATCGAGGAGTGAAGAAAGAACGTACAACTGCTTGATTCATTAGTACTCTCGTGCTCTTTTAAATATTGAACGGAATTTTTAGTGTACTGCGAGTGGGAGCTGCTCTTTTTCTTTCTTTTTTTTTTCCTTTCCGCCAACGAAGTTGACAATCATGAAAAGTGGTCAAAAGGCATGTTAGTTAAAAGATGAGTGGCGGGATCATGCATCCTCTATTAAAGTAATGTTTGAGCCAAGTAGGCATGATGATAAACCTGTTCCCATGGATTAATTCGTAGAGCTAATAGTACAGTTGTTACAAGTGCGTGGCCTCTGCCATATTAGCAAAGAGAACCTTTGCGAAGCGGATCCCTGGCCTTTTGTCGTGGCTTCCTCTCATTTGCTCTTCTACCGCTGCAGCTCGCCTTTTGCAACCTGTTCAGGTTCCGATTGCGGTTTGCTGGCCTCGGGTTTCTCGGCAAAGCCCAAGTTTTTCATCTCGTCCCGCGCCATGAGGTTTCTTGAGACACCGGATTAGTTGAAACCTCGGTGGGTGACGATCAAGCGATTTAGTGCCTTACCGATCCATTCTGCATGTGAGGTAGGCCTTAGCCAGGTCGCGACACTCGTCTTCATTGACGCCGCGGACCTTTTTCATGCAAGCTAGGTAGCTCGACATCACATGTTTACATTCGCCTGTTGGTGAAGGAATTGATGAGCATTTTTGCTTTTCAATGTGAATCTAGATAAGAAAGAGAGAAAAAAAGAAAATCGTTATATCTGACCATCGTGATCTAACGGAAAGCTCCCTCGTTGTGGTCTGGTTATAGGAGGCACGGAACATTCCGGTCAGTAACGAGGCTGTTTCGATATCGAGGCACGAGTTTCCGGACTTACGGAGTTGGCTTGGTCGACGGTAGCGGCCCCGGACTCCCAAAGGTACTCATTGCGTGAATCTCTGTATCTGTATCTGTATCTGTATCTGTGTCTGTCTCTGTCTCTGCAGGCGGCTGCACTACGATCTCATTGGGGCGTGAATGAGTCTCAGGCACAGGGTGCGTCTGCTCGCTTCGCTGCAGCGATATTTTCGCCTAGCTGAATTTTTGCCGGTTATGAAGCTAGCGGGGCACGGTACCTCGAAGTTGGGAAACAAGGTTGAGCCAAGGAAACCAGGTGGTGACGAGCATGTGCATAAATGTGCGTAGCAGCAAAGTGGGTACTACCAGGTACCGTCCTGCGGTAGACATAGACCTCACACGTGAACTTGAGTACCAAACAAGGCTGCTGTAGCATCATCGCATGAAATCCTGAGATTGTCTGCGACGCGCAGCGCAGAGCCCTTCGAGTGCCCCTGGCCTGCGATTCCCACAGACAGTTCGATCCCCTACGTGTCCGTGTTGCAAGCTACACTTCTCCCCCTTCTTGCAAACGGTACACTTGCTTCATTTGTCGCCATGGCTGCCCTCGGCGAGGATCTGCTCACTACCGTCAACAAGCTGCAAGATCTGGTCTTCAACACCATCGGCAGTGACTCCCTCGACCTACCCCAGATTGTACGTGGTCTTTCTTTCGTTTCCCCAACTTTCCAGAGGTTTTACTGACTCGTCTACAGGTTGTTGTCGGTTCTCAATCTGCCGGTAAATCGTCTGTCCTCGAAAACATTGTCGGCCGTGATTTCCTCCCCCGAGGCAGCGGCATTGTCACTCGACGCCCCCTTATCCTGCAGCTCATCAATGTCCCAGAGGATGAGGATGCTCCGGACCCATCTGCCGACCCTTACAGATCTCCAGATGCCGCGCGACGCTCCGAATGGGCCGAGTTCCACCACATCCCCAACAGGAAATTCACAGACTTTTCCGATGTTAAGCGTGAGATCGAAAATGAGACGGCCAGGATCGCAGGAACCAACAAGGGCATCAACCGGCAGCCCATCAACCTGAAGATCTACTCGCCGCACGTTCTCAACTTGACACTTGTCGATCTCCCCGGCCTGACCAAGGTGCTTACCTTCTTGCGAGCCGGATTGTAGCTTGCCGCTGACAGTTTGTGCAGGTGCCCATTGGCGATCAACCAAGCGACATCGAGAAGCAGACCCGAAACCTCATCTCGGAATATATTGCCAAGCCCAACAGTATCATCCTCGCCGTATCTCCTGCCAATGTCGACATTGTCAACTCGGAGGCTCTGAAACTGGCTCGTCATGTCGACGCCCTCGGCAGGCGGACAATCGGTGTCCTCACCAAAGTCGACCTTATGGATCATGGCACAAACGCTCTCGACATCCTCTCGGGACGCGTGTACCCACTGAAGCTAGGTTTCATCGGTGTTGTCAATCGCTCGCAACAAGACATTCAGGGCAACAAGCCCATGGAAGATGCTCTCAAGGACGAGTCTGAGTTCTTCAGGCATCATCCTGCTTATCGCAACATCGCCACCCGCTGCGGTACGCAATTCCTGGCCAAGACACTCAACACGACGCTCATGGCTCATATTCGCGAGCGACTGCCCGACATCAAGGCCCGTCTCAACACCTTGATGGGCCAGACACAGCAAGAACTTGCGAGCTACGGAGACATGCATTTCAGCGGCAAGGAGCACCGCGGCTCGCTTATCCTGCAGCTGATGACCCGATTTGCCACCTCGTTCATATCGTCCATCGACGGTACCTCGACCGAAATTTCTACCAAGGAACTCTGCGGAGGGGCTCGCATCTACTACATCTTCAACTCTGTCTTCGGGAGCTCCCTCGATACCATCGACCCTACATCCAACCTATCCGCTCTAGACATTAGAACGGCTATTCGCAACTCTACTGGCCCCCGTCCCAGCTTGTTCGTTCCCGAGATGGCATTTGACCTTCTCGTTAAGCCTCAGATTAAGCTGTTGGAAATTCCCAGCCAACGCTGTGTTGAACTTGTGTATGAGGAGCTGATTAAGATTTGCCATACCTGCGGTTCTACCGAACTGTTACGATTCCCACGACTGCAAGCCAAGCTCATCGAAACGGTTTCAGATCTTCTCCGTGAACGTCTAGGACCCGCTTCACAATACGTCGAATCCCTCATTTCCATCCAGCGTGCCTATATCAACACTAACCACCCCAATTTCCTTGGAGCCGCGGCCGCAATGGGTAACGTCGTAAGTGCCCGACAAGAGCGCGAGCGCAAGCGACTCATCCAAGAAGAGCGGGAGCGGCGCGAGAAGCGACGTCTCAAGGAGCTTGGTGCCAACGGCACAGAGGGCCCTGACGAAGACGAGGAGACTGCCGTAACAGAGAAGGGCGAGGTGGGTGCCCGCAAGCAAGCGTCCAAAGCCGGGCGAAGCATGTCACCAGCTGTTCGTGAAAATGGAACGGGCAGCTTGGCTGCAGCAATGAACGGCGCTCGGTCAGCTTCACCTAGCAGGTTGAACGGACCTGGCCTTGGTGGCGCTCGGGATACATTCCTCAACTACTTCTTCGGCAAGGACGGAATTTCACAGGCAGGCATGCCGAATAGCCCAGTACCTGGCGCCAGGCACGTCAGCCAATCCTCAGAGCCGATCTTTTCCCAAAGCTTGCGTCGCGAAGAGAAGGTTGCTCTGCGACCGCCGCCGTCAAGAGATGGCGATAATGACCCCACCGGAAGGAGTTATGGGCTTGCTTCACACTTTGTAAGTTGCTCTTGGGTCTGAAAGAGTTCATTTGTTACCAAGAGCTGCTGATGCTAATTGCTTTGACAGGGAGAGTCCAACGAGCCAGCCTTGACTGAGCGGGAGGCCATGGAAACCGAGCTGATTCGCGCCCTCATTTCGTCGTACTTCAACATCGTCCGGGAGTCGATTGCAGACCAAGTCCCCAAGGCCGTGATGCACCTCCTGGTGAACCACTGCAAGGACGTTGTGCAGAACCGCCTGGTCTCCGAGCTGTACAAGGAGACTCTCTTCGAAGAGCTCCTTTACGAGGACGATGGAGTCAAGAAGGAACGTGAAAAGTGCGAGAAGCTTCTCCAGACCTATCGCGAGGCCGCCAAGATCATTGGCGAGGTCATATAATCACCGCCTCGCAGAGCGTTGCTTGGATGCGATGCGCTACCTTGCGTGTAAGAAGAGAAGGATCCGTCTACTGTACATGGTATGGTGTATAAGTCAGGCGTCATGAGGGAGTTGAAGAGAACCGGGCTGCAAGAAACAAAGCACAAAGGCGCTTCTGTTCATTTGATGATTGGGGGGTTGGCCGTGGATCACATCTCTCATCTTTTGTAAAGTGTTCTACCTGTACACCACTTAAAACTTTGCATGCTCACAAGAGCGTGGAGCCCCCTTTATCCTCACCATTACCTGTATCCTCCACCTTCCCCCCTCTCCTCGGCTCTGGTCTCGCTTATCTTGCACATGGCGCAAGTACCCGTAGGCATCTCCGAAGCAGCGTGTCACTCTTTGTTGGAAGGAGCCATAAAAAAAGAAGAGGGCATAGTGTATATATTGTGATTACTACTTGTCCCTGAATAGACGAAAAGATGGGCATGCTTTGAATAGAAACGGCATCTCGCCAATGAAGTGGCCCCCCGCCATGAATAACTCTTTACCGTGGAATATGGAAGCTTCTACTTCACGTTCTGCTTGATAATAGATGTGGCCAAGTTTTGCTCTTGATTACAGTCCATTCTTCCAGTGCCTGTTGAGCGGAGTGTATGTGTGGTTGGCATAGATACCCTATGTGTACATGACATAACGTGTAACCGTAAATCAAGATATATGTAACGTTTCTTACATTATACCTACATTCCTTACACTTCCAGTTTGTCCCCCTCGTTACACTTTTCTTCGATTCCCTGGCTGACCATCTACGCGGAACCTGGGTCTTCCCCGGTACCGTACACCTGGAAGCTCTGATCAGCGCCCCAGTTCGACATCTGGGCATAGTTCTCGAAAGCATTCTGGAGCAGGTTAGAGTGTGTATGTAGACTTGAAATAGATCGTGCTGTTGACTTACCCAGTCGAGATTTGTAGGGACATCCTGGCTTGTCCCCAATCCCCCGCCGAGGTTCGCCAACATTGAGAAGGGGGACTGCGGGCCCGTTGCAGTCAGGCCCTCCATTTGGAACTCAGCGCCCATGCCAGGGTACAGGCCAAAGTCCATGAAGGCACTCGACTCGCTGAGTTCCAAAGGCTGGTTGAAGCCAGGTGGGGGGATGGGTGGAGGAACTGAAGCCGGCGACATGAAGTCCTGAGAAAGTGTTGGTGATGGATCGAGTCCGAAGTTGGCAATCAATGATGGCACCGATGCCACTGACTCAGTCCGCGAACTCGTAGGGTCTGCTTCTGACTGTGACGGGTTCTGAATCTTCCTCAGCATGATGTCAACAACTTTGCCGGCCTTAAAGGCCACCATGGAAGTGTGGGATAGATCTTTCCAAATATTTCCCGCCGTCTGCACAGCCTCAATCATCTTGGCCCGTTCCTCAGGCTGCCATATTTCGGCTCCTTCGTGCTGATCGATCTGTCCCGACTCCATGGCCAGATTGTCATAGTGTAGGTCCAAAACGATGAGCATGGCAGGAAGCACGAAATCTTTGGTCGCGATGGACTTGATGAACCACGCCAAGGACCGTAACCGCCCTGCCTGTTGTGACTCTCGGTGCAACATTGTAAGATGATTAAGGGCTTGCATCGAGGCCTCAATAGCGCTACGTCTTGAATGGGCGTATCTTGGGTTCTGCCTCGCTCTTGTCATGTACTTGCGATGCAGCAGGCACATTATCTTCAGGTAAAGTATCTCCATGTTGAACCGGGAAATGATCAACGTGACAGGGTCGTGAGACCCCTCGAGGGGTGTGAGCTTCAGGTGTGGTGGAAGCTCTTGCATGATTTGACGTAATTTGGCGTCGAATCGTATAATCTCATCGTAATGAACGGGCTTTCCAACCTTCGTGGTTGCTTGCAAGATGTTGCCCAATTCATTGCAGAGTCTGGCTTTAGCGATCATGTAAGCGATTGGCGTAGGCTCGGTGTTTGGCCGCGAAGGTGGCAGAACTTTCATTCCCGGCTGGAGCTCTTCATCGAAAATGTTGCTCGGAAGTTCTGTGTCGCAGTCATGCTCGTGGATCATGCTGGGTAAGGACACTTGGTGCGAGAATACGACATCCGCCATGCGAACCATCGCCCACACTCGTCGTCTCAGCTCCTAGGATCCTGTTAGACAGTGCTTAAATAAACGCAGCTTGCACTTGAGAAAGCCGCGCATTTTAGAAGGTTTATATTGGACTCACAGCTTGGAACGGAGGTATTGAAGGGAACCACTTCGGATCCCGATGATAACCCATACGATATGCCGTTCTGTTGATTATGGACACAATGAGCCAGATGCCTACATCGGCATCCCACCGAGACGAATATTCGCCAAAGACGTATAACAGCAACGTCTCGATGGTGTACTCAGCCGGCTTCGTATAGTCTGCCTTGATAAGACACTGCACTGTCCTAAGTCGGTATTCCGAAGCAAGATCCATCGAACGGCCTTTCCATTCGGGGGGCTCATCCCCAGCCTTGTGATAGCTCAAGATTGCTATACAAAGAATTGCATAGAGCATGCCCAGCCACATCAATGGCGTCTTAGATGGGTCCTCCCAATGTGCCTGCAGCTGTTTCTGGAAGGTTGGTCCATGGATGATGTTGACCGCGTTGTCCATGGAATTGAAGTAGCGGCTGCAAAGCGCCATGACGGTCGATTTGGGTGGCAGCTCTGCGCGTAATTCAATTTCGGAAGCTGGCACGGCGCCTAGGAGTAGCGTCGGGCCTTCGCGGGCCGTGGCTGGCTTCGACGACCGCATTCGTTCGTAACTCGTTTCTAACTCCGTCTTGCCGTACGTCATGAAGTAATTCTTGACCTCGGCGATATCGGCAAGTATGGTGTGCCAATGTTCCTGGCCAATGTACATGGACTTGCCATGGGTGTTGTCAACCTTGAGCACGCCCAGGGATGTTGCAAGATCGTCTTCGTCGTCGCTATCTTCGTTTCCATCGCCGTCTCCCCTACCTGCTTCTTCGTCTACTTTTGCGGATGAGCCGCTGTCAGTTACCGAATGAGAGGTGGACGCATCTGCGCCGGCAGCCGCGGCGGTTGCAGCGTCTATGTTTGCTCCGCCATGCATCAATGAAAGAACTAAGCCTTCTAAACGGTCAATACGGCTTTGCATATCATCAGGACTCGATTCTCCTTGACTTTGATTCTTCCTGCGAGTAACTGGCGCGGCGTAGGTGCAGGACGAGGTGCCCTGCCCTTCACGTTTCGTACAGTTACTGCAAGGATGGCTCCTATCACACTTTCTGCAACAAGTTAGCGGGTATATCAAGACAAACGAGGGTAGTGGTCGTAGTGGAAGCTCACAATCTAGAAAGAAATGGTCAGCACTGCTGCATGCATACGAGAAGGATGTTGGATCTGGACTTACTTCCTTGTCCGGCAAGGGTAGCAGCTCAGCGGGACGCGATTCCTCTTCCTGACGACCCGAAACTGGTTTTCGGGCGAGCGACCGCCAGTGGAAGAGTTGGTGGAGGGAGGTGTAGGAGTCATTGTGATTGGGACAAGGGCTTGCAAAACCAAAATGGCTTGACAGACAAGTTGATTACGCGTTCAAGTTGCGAATCAGTAAAGGCAGGCTGCAGGTCCGGTCAGGAGACAGCAAGCCCATATACCCAAAGGATGCGAAGCCCTTGTGGCAACTCAAGGTCGCCGGGATTTTGCAGCGGACGTGCTCGTTACTGCCGGTGAGAGGGACGGCAACGGTCAAACAAGGCCCGGTGTGGATTCGTGCTACCCTCCAAGGGGAATCGCGCAAATCAAGACGGGTCGGGTGAAGCCTTTCTGGCCTCACCAACTCATCAAAGAAGGTCCCGCGCGGTTGCGGTCCAGGGTCTAGGAGATCTACGATCTCAGACGTCGGTGTTGGTGCTTCTAGAATGCGGCAAACCCCCCGAGGGCCAATGCGAGGCCGTAGCGCCGAGGCGGTGGCTCGGCAGATGATGATGATGATGATGATGCAGATGCAGATGCAGATGATGGATGGGTGAGAGAATTTGATTACAAGTTCAGCCCGAGTTGCAGCAAGGCCCAACCCGGAATATGGTGCAAGGACAAGGACAAGGGCGAAGCTGGCGATGCGGCGCAACGGAGGCGCCGGAAGGCAAGATTGGCCGGTTCACAGTGAACGAGCCAAGGCGGTGTTTCGCTTTCCTTCGCTGTGCTTCGCTTCCTAACGCTACAGATGGTGTTTAGTGCGTGAGATCGCGATGGCTGTGGATCGCAGGGG
>PXOD01000828.1:0-26800 GCA_003012165.1 Paramyrothecium roridum
GATAACTTCGTCACGCCTGGGGCTGCCGTCACTGTTCTATTCTAGACTTACAGTCGATTGCGAAAAAACGGACAATCCACCTCCCTCCCGCCAGCTATCTTCCCGGCTACAGCACTGCATAGAACGGGGCAGCAGTGTAAACTTCCGTACCCAAAGAATCGTCTCTAGAAATGGAGGCTTCCCCATCGCCGCCGGTCCAAGTTCGGCCCGACGCCGTCAAAGGCCGGTCACTCCATGCCACCAGGTCGTTCGCCGCGGGCGATGTCATCTCGACCTTCGCGCCTCTCGTCCTCCTTCCCTCGCTCTCACACCTCTCATCCGTCTGCACGTACTGCCTGCGGCCGGGGAACCCGCGGGCCTGCACCCGCTGCCGCGCCGCCTTCTACTGTGGCGCCGCGTGCCAGGCCGCCGACTGGAAGGCCATTCACGGCGCCGAGTGCAAGCTGCTGCAACGCGCCGCGCCCCGGCAGCTGCCGACCCCGGTGCGGGTCCTTCTTCGGGCGCTGGTGAAGGTTGATATTGCGGCCGCGCTCGAGCCGCTTGAAGGGCATGTTTCCCAACGTAGGAACGGACGAAGCTGGCCGGACCTGCAGATGATGGCCATGGGTGCCAGTGCGTTTGCAGGCAAGGGGGACAGTGAGGAGCAAGTTCGCAAGGCAGTGGATTTGCTTTGCAAGGTATGGAGAATTCAAAGCCTGCAGGATCATCGTTTCAACCCCCCGGCTGACGAATGCTCTCAAGATCCAAACAAATGCATTTCACCGCTACGACATAGATCTGGGGCAGGTGGGTATCTTCTTAGAGCCAACCCTCGCCATGGCAAACCACTCATGCATGCCCAACTCGCTCGTCCAGTTCGTTGGTAGGAAGGCCGTATTGAGGGCTGAGACTGAGATCCACGCTGGCGATGAGATACAAATCTCCTATACAGGTACGAGGGACCCTGTCAACGACGTAAATACGTTGTGCACCACATGTAGTACAGACCCTGACAGCCGCTAGATTATACCTTCCCGCTGTCTAAACGCAGGGAGGCGCTGTCGACTTACATGTTTGAGTGTCGATGTCCACGGTGCAAGGATGACCTCAACATCTACCAAGCCTGCGCCGCATCCTCCAATGTCAGACTCAATACATTGAGCATCGTGCCTAACTTATCAAATGTCCAGAGTCATCCTGCCGTCACTGACTCTCGTAAAGCAGCAGCTGCCCGGGAGTATTCAGAGGCCGTCGCCGGATTATTAGATTCAGAACAATTGGGCAGCTCAGGATCGACACGACTGGAGACGTTGAAACAGCAGTATCAAGGGTGCAAGGAACTGGTTGTTGCAGAGCTCTGGGCACTACCACCCCTGCCGCAGACGCTGACGGAAATTTCTATCAACTATGCGGAAGATGGCAACTTTCCTTTTGCATTGGCAATAGCATGCCACATCGCAACCGCATGCGATCCATACCGCTATCCCGCGCCATTCCATCCTGTCAGAGCCAAAGGCCTCGTGATGATTGCAAAGCTTCTAGCGAACACGGCGGCAGACACTGCCTCGTTGCACGATGCTCTACGACCACTCGCAGCAGGTACCGGGTCCAGACAGAGCGTCGAAGACGCGCTACAGGACATTGATCAAGTTTCCCTTTGCGAGATGCTCCTCGTGATGGTCCTGAAATACTCTCCAGCACAACAAGAGGCAGATTGGGAACTTTCAGCGGCAGCCAGGGAGATGCTGGTGGATATCGAACGGCTTCCTGGCCGGGAGAAGGAGCTCTCGCTCATCAATGCGTGGAAGCAAGAACCGTACAGTGAGCAATCGCAGGCGTTCTTCGAGTACGCTGTGGTGAAGCAAATAGATACTTTGGCTAAGCTAGGACGGGCCATACTCAAGGTCGAATTTGGATGATAACTTATGTACAAAGTTAACTCGGGTGCCAACAAAGATGCTGAAGTCCCTGGCTCGTGGTACATATCTCGTGGTATCTGCTTATACTTTGATCTTACAACTGGATGAAAATTGTAAAAATCATTTCAACTAATCCGTCTGCGGTATTCACACATGAGATCTTGCGTTCGGCTGCCCTAGGATAGCCGTTGGAGGAGGAAACATTTCTCGTCAATCACGTCGGCAGCCAACCTCATTGAAAGGGGGGATGTCAACGCCGCAATCACAACGGTATTAACATTTGAAGAAGCGAAAAGCGAAAGGGGAAACAGAAGCAAGAAATCTTTCGAGGGCTCTCTGGGTCCTCAAGGATGGTGATTGGCACGATATCAGACGGCGATAATAGGCTCAATTGCCGTTGGGAAAGGATGCGGCGAGCGGGCTGCCCGGCCGCATCGGAGCCGGTACTGTAGGCAACGACGGCTTCCGCCTGGCCCCACAGCTGACCCTGAGCCCGGGGCACCCCGCGGCGACAAGGTGCAGCAATACAAGCTTTTCGCAACATGCTCGATGTGCAGTGTTCTGACAAAAGCAGTAGATACCGGTACTGTACCTGATGAGGATTATTTCGAGCAAGTTGTGTCTTGTCTCTTTAAAGCCAGGCCTGCTGCCTGGCAATGCCGTGCCAGCTGTCTTTGTCAACTGTCAGGCATTGACCTTACTTATAGGCAATGCGCGCGATAAGATAAGATAAGAGAAGCTGATCTTCTTTTGTATTTTCCCATCATTTCTTTGAGCGATGCTGCTGGACCCTTCATCGCTGGCACTCGCAAGTCAACACGTCGCCCCGAGTCAGTTTCAGCCCGCCAGCGTGAGAACGGAAGATTTCCAATCGCCGAACTAGGCACTTCGAGGCCTGAAGCAAGCCTACTCATTGCCCGCCTAACCCAAAGTATGGGTAAGAAGAAAATCAAACAAAAACTGCACCGAGCTCGCGAAGCCATCCGTGACGCATTGGGAGCCGGCGCCTCCCCCGTGGCCGACTCAGACCGAACCGCTGCCGCCAAGGAGCCTGAATCAAACACCATGAGCGACCCCAAGGACGAGGGTGCGCAAGCTGCGCCCCCGGCCAAGACGACTTCCTCCCCCGACGTGCCCGACTCTGGGGACCAAGAACAGAACCAGAGCGACGGCAGCTTGAAGCGCACAAACCCCCACGACGAGGATGGCGATCAGGGCGGGTGGCAAGTCGTCTCTAAGCCTAACAAGAAGACAAAGACAAAGAAAGTCCCTCGCCCCGGCAAGGGCGGCTACCCGGCCATCACCTTCTCCTCCAATTCCCGCCTCAACTCCAAGATCAACCTCAGCAGCCTACGCGATCTGGTTCTCTATGTATTTGCCGATGGCGCTGGGCCACAATGGGTGGGCATCTCTCACCGCCCTGAGTTCCGCAAGTTTGTCACCATCATGATACCCGGCCTCGAGGAGGCTATGTTCAAGAGCAGCGTCGACTTCTCCACCTACAACGACACGGAGCACGAAGGCGAGTCGCGCGTCACCACCTCTCCCGACGATTACTACCCTCGTCCTTTGTCCAAGGAGAAATTGCCCGAGCCCCTGCAGCCTTTTGCTGACATGTTCCCTCACTTGTGGCCCGTCCGTACTCCCGGTGACGACAAGCACGCCAAGATGCACTCGCCGCTGGCAGCATTCCTCACAGCACCTGCCCCCAAGGAGAAGACGTTCAACAAGAAGGGCGTCAAGCCAGCCAGTGAGCCGCATGGGTGGAAGAATGAGCGGACGCCCATCACAGAGCTGCTCGCCACGGCAGAGGAACTCACGGAGAACGGCTTCGTTGTGCATCCCGCCCTGCTACCCGAAGGCGATCGGCGCGATAAGTTCGTCCCCCCTGAGGGTTGGGTCGTCACAAAAGTTGAGAAGCTCGAGGATGGAGACGTGCCCGAACCAGAAATCGAGAAGGGGAGCGTGACGGCGGGCCGAGAAGTCTTGGCTCTCGACTGCGAAATGTGCATGACGGGAGAAAACGAGTTCTCCTTGACGCGAATCAGCCTAGTCAATTGGGCTGGCGAGGTTGTGCTGGACGAGCTCGTCAAGCCAGACAAACCCATTGTCGACTACGTCACTCGATTCTCAGGCATCACGGAGGAAATGCTGGCCCCGGTGACCACAACACTCCGCGATATACAGAACAAGCTACTCGAAATACTACACGCGCGAGCTATCCTCGTCGGGCATTCCTTGGAATCCGACACGAAAGCCCTCAAGCTCGCACATCCCTTCATCGTCGACACTTCCATCTTATACCCACATCCCCGCGGCCCCCCTCTCAAGTCGTCGCTGAAGTGGCTGGCGCAGAAGTACCTTTCCCGAGAGATTCAGTCTGGCGGCGCCCACGGCCATAACAGCGTCGAAGATGCGGTGACCTGCCTGGACCTCGTGAAACAGAAATGTGACAAGGGCAAGCTCTGGGGTACTTCGGACTCTCAGGGCGAGAATCTCTTCCGAAGGCTCGCACGCGCCGGCGTGGCCTACAAAGCACAAGGTGGCTCAACTGCCGTCGGCGGTGTTGAGGTCGGCAAGACCAGCGCCGCCATAGATTGGGGCGACCCGTCAAAGGGCGCTGGAGCAGGCGCCACCTACCAGCTTGGGTGCAAGAACGACGAGGACGTCACGCGCAACGTGATAAGAGCTATCAACGGCGATCCGGACGGTCTCGAGATCAGAGGAGGCGGCGTCGACTTTGTCTGGGCGCGCATGCGAGAGCTAGAAGCGCTTCAGGGGTGGTGGAATAAGAATCGAGTCGACAATGCCAACAGCGACAACGGGCCCCCGGACACCGCGACGCAAGACACCATTGATGCGTCTGCCGCGGATGCGCCGAGCGGCTCTGCCCTGGAGAAGGCCCTCGTGGCCCTGACGGAGCGGCTGACCCGCATCCACGCCGCGCTGCCGCCTTGCACGGGCTTCATCGTGTTCAGCGGCTCGGGCGACCCGCGCGACATGGCCCGCCTGCAGCAGATGCACGCGAGGTGGCGCAAGGAGTACAACACGCCCGGCATGAAGTGGGACCAGCTCAGCGTCAAGTGGACCGACGTCGAGGAGCAGGCTCTGCGCGAGGCTGTCAAGAAGGCTCGCTCGGGCATCGGCTTCGTCAGCGTCAAGTGAGGAAGTTGCGCGTCGCTGCACGCCACTTACCACTGTAAGTATTGGGCGCCTTCGAGCTTGGCCTTGCCCAGTATCAGGAAGGATTGACGTGGGTCTACACAAGACGGGCTGGCGCAAGCGCTGTGACGCTGGTTATGCGAAGCATTTCTACTCGTCACTGCGTTGCCCCTCATTTTCCGCCAGCACTGTCGTTAAGACTTGATCGAGTAGATTCACTGCGTTTCTACGAGCTGTCAAGCGCACGTGTTGATCTCGACGACTTCATACGGCCAGCGGAAGGCTAGACATTTCGATGGCTGTAGTCCCTCAATGAACAATCGCAGGCTTCGTAGCGACGAGAAATCCAGCCTAGCAGAAGACGGGCCGGTTACACGACAAGTCCTGGATATGGTTGGAGAGGGTAATAATATATTATGATGTATTAGTTCCAATAATGACTATGGCAGAGATGCATCATTCATTCCAATTACAGCAAAGAAATCCCGAGATGACTGGCTGAACCGCACGAGACTATATATCTCCTTCGTGCTTCTTGTTTGCCGCCAACTGACAAGGTCGTTTTTTACGTGCGCCGACGCTTTACATGACTGCGAAAATGTGTACCCCAAATCTCCAAACCGGAACGCCATACAGTGACCAAAACTGTGACCCAAAGCATTAACAAGAGAATTGTTTCACCTGTCCTTTCCATTTAATCACCGCCATACCGCGACACTGTGCCCTTGACCGTCTATGAATCGTATACATGGCTGTAGAAGAGAATATGCCGCCACTGCCTCAGCGGTAAAAATCGAGGAAAAACTCCAAGGTCTTGCAGACTGAACAACCGCACGAGAATCTCGCAACAAGAAGGTTGAAATTATCGACGTGATGAAGTGGATGGCTGCGGGCTAGGTCGTGTCCCCGTGCTGCCTTCGACCAGTTCCGCGGCGCTTCCTAGGAGGTCAACCTCCTGGTATGTTGGGTCAACACGACTGATACCGTGGTGTGGTACTGTGCCGAAACTGAGCGGCCGCTCCGCCCGAGCGCCCGGCATATTAACGTGGGTGAATTCTTCGGGAAAATCCAAGGAAGAATTTGAAGAAAGACGCTTCTGGGACGCACTCCGCTCAAACGGCAGCCGCCCAATGGAGAGCGTCCGCTGTGATTGATCTGCAGTATCATCCTGGCTGTCACCATCTATAGGGCGCAATGATGGAGATGGGCCACCATCAACAGAAGCCGAGTGCCTCTTTGAACTTTTTCTAGGTATTTCCGGGAGTTCAAGTTCATCATCCAGCAACGAGTTGTTCCTGTCAGCTTCCTGATGTTGAGATGCTGCGCCTATCTTGGTCGTGCTTCCGCCCAAAGTGCCGGGCAGACGCTCAGCCACAGGGCTTTCTGGTTCACCAGACTCCGACTCTTGCGGTTCGCCCTCGTCAGTTAGTAGTTTTCCAACACGAGGCTTGTTCGCACGCTTTGCCTGCGGCTCATCCTCGTCGTCGGACTCAATGGGTCCATTTCTCAAAACACCCATCGCGACAGGTATCCCTTCTGGTGGCGTTTCGTCGCCGAATGCACCATTACGTGCCATCATCGCCGGAGGCATTCTCGCACTTCTCACCACTTCGAAGCCTTTGCCCTTCTCCTTGATCTTGCCGCCAAACATGTTGCGGAACCAACCAGTCGCAGTGGCCACAGGGCCTGTAGGATCTGCTGGACCGGTTCCCAGCTTTCGCCCAGGACCGTCCGAATTCAAAGCGGGACCGCGCACTCCATAGTAAAAGTCAACTTCCCGTGTTGAGTAGTCCGGTCGGTTTGCTGGTACCCCGACCACCGTATTTGAAGCTCCTGGGGGTGCGGGAGTGCTTCCTCGAGGGATTTCGACTTCTGCATCGAGTGGTTCAGGAGGTGGTCCGCCAATCTGGCTCAGGCGAATGGGGTCACCTGCAAGAGACAGGCGTTGCTGTTTGTCAGGACTAACGGACTCGTTTAACGTGCCGCGCCGACGACGAGGCGGCCGATAGTAAGGGTCAGCGGCTTCAGAAGGTAAGGCCGGGTGGGCATAGCGAGCTGCAGATGGTGAGGGGAGAAAGGAGAACGTGCTAGCTTCGCCCGGGGTGCCAGGAGCGTAGGAACTTGCATTATCCATGTGGCGTGGTGCGTTGGAATACATGTCTATGCTGTCAAGGGCTGTGCTGCTTCTATGTCGATGGTGACCGCCCATCTGACTGAGACTGGCAGCGGAATCACTGCGGATTCTACCACTGGGCATGGCATAGCCGGATCTGGTTCCATCCTCGGCATCGAGCATGGCAGCCGTTGACAACTGACTGGCCCGAGAAGGACCAGGGCGATGGTTGACACGCCTCGACAACTGCCGGGCGCCAAAGATTTTGGATAATCCTCCACGCGTCTGGCCTCGAATGTCATCCCCGCCGGCCCCCAACATTCTCGCTATGACCTCCACGAGCGTTTGCAGGGCGTTGAGGAAATAGCCAAGAACGAGAACGATGCCATGAATGAGAAGGATGACATATCCAATCCAACCCTTGGTGCCATCGTCGACGCCGAGCGTAGGTGAAAAGGCAACCATTAGCATTATAGTTACTAACCGCAGGGCTGAGAAAATCGTATGGTACGCATTCATCGATGTTGGGCTGTGGAAGGGCCGGAAGGCATGGACGGTAAGGATTTGGATGACCTCGCAAATTGCCAATAGCACCACTTGTGCTATGCCGCTTAATTGCACAGCCCCAATACCAATGCCGCGGATAATAGAGAGTAGAACTGGTATAAGCGCAAAGGCAGCGGCTTCATCTGAGTATGTATTGTAAAGTGGTCCATACCTAAGCACGGTCGGCAAATCGTCGAATAGAAATGCCTTCGGTCGCGTGCTTATGATGAAGTATAGAAGCCAGCCGGCGAACCCCAAGAGTAGCACCAGGGTAATAACTGCCAATGCAACGGTGAAGGAAGGGCTCTGGTCAGCGACGACTAGCTGAAAGCACGACAGCGCTATAATTGGTAGGAGGAAATAATTGAGAACAATCCGCACGACATTGCCGACGGAAAAGGGGATGTTCTTGGATCGCAAGTCTTCTTCCGGGGTGTTTCGAACCCGGCGATGCAGCCATTGCAGCAGGAAACCCAGCTGTGTTAGGAGGAAGACTGAGCCAATGATGATGCAAAGCCACACCATCATGCCAGCCCAAATGTCCTCGCTTCTGGCCATACCAATGAGTTGGCCAAGAACTTGAAGGCCGTATGAGCCGTCCGTCACATAGATTCCATCAACCACGCTCTGCCAGGACTCGGCATTGGCAACGAAACTTCGATTGAACATTAGAGCCGACCAGCCGACCTGGCTTACAATGGGCTGATAGAAGCCAGGGTAATTGAGCGATAGACCACCGGTTAGGGCAACGAACTGGATATACTGTAGACAATCGCCAAAGCCCGGCGTGACTAATCTAAGCAAATCAGCATCTCGGCCGTAATTCGAGGTCCAGTGGAAGATATTGGTGGTGCCCCAAGGGCTGAAAATACCGGCCATGACGACGGCGAACCCGGACAGCAAAAGGACAAGCAACGGGAGGAACTTGAGAACCCAAGCCAAGCTCCCCAGATCTGGGGTGACGGTTGCCGAGACACAGCCTATGTCCGTGGCAGCATTGTCGCCATTGGTGATTACAAATGTAGGGGTAAAGCTGGTAAAGGCGTAGGACGAAAAGAAGTCGTGAGACATGTACATGGATGGAAGGTCGTATGGGGGAGTGCTTGAAGGAAACTCGTCAGTAACTTTCCGCGATGTATACCGATGTGTTGGTAGCAAAGAGTGCCGCTTACCTGAGATCAGAGTCGTTGCCGGTCCTGAAAGATGGAGACAAGGGACACGTTCCGTTGACCAGGCCATCGTCGCAGAAACTCACAGACTCCTTCCAAGGCTGGTACGTAAGGACGTGAACCCTGCGAAACAGCGTTGTCAGGAGTCTGCCCTCGCCCTCGGGTGGAAGTCGGATGATCTTTCCATTCGTATCATTGTCGTTTTGCCAATAAGGGTCGTCGGCGGGAGGTAAAGTGGCTCTATTTTGCGAACCAGAAACGTTTCCCCAAACGGTGACCCGAAGGTTGTGGCTATCATTCTCCAGGTCGAAGACGGCGTCGGCGTAGATTGGCACCCATTGCAGAGGTGGCGGGTCATTAAGGCGGTAGGATTCATCAAGACAATTTCGGAAAGGGATTCGCGCGGCTTGGGCGGGAGTGACGGCGATGAAGGTAACGAGAGTGGCGATTACGAGGAGGGAGGAGCGCATCAATCCGGTGACGCGGCGAGCGAGTGTTGTCGAGCCCGGCGATGGTCGAAAGTGCCCGGCGGCGAGGCACCCCTCTTCGGGGAACGAGGTTGGGGAGAGAGATTTCATCTTGCAAACGAGGGAAATCGGCACATAGTCCGGATCAATGGTGGAGGCGCTCTGCTTGAGAGGAGACACCGAGCGAGAAGCATGCCGTCTTGGGGTCGGGACGTGATGCGGACAATCGGGCTCGCGGGCAAGGCCCCAGAGCATGGTCGGACGACGGGGGGAGCACCTCGAGGGGTTCTCAGATGACGATGCGCATTTTGGGGGAGTTGTTTACTTGTTGTCGAGCACCGGTTCAACTTCGTATTGGATGGGCGGAGCAAGGCGTTGGCCCGTACTTTGCAGACCAGGGTTTGGTAGATGAGTGAGCGGTCGCGAGCTTGAGTCGTCAGCGGGAACGAGCGAAAAGGTGATGTTCTGAGTGCAGGAAAGTTGATGGGATAAAATCCCAAAGGCACCAACTGCACAAGCCCACGATGGACGCGAAAGCAGCGACTAGGGGGGGTCCCCAGCTTGTGGAACAGGGCGAGGTACCCAAGGTACCCAAGGTACCTGTACTAGAGGCCGGTGAGCCGGGAGAGTTGGACAGGGGGTCAATGACCAGATGCGAGTACCCAGTCACCCAGGAGAGCTTGAAAGTAACCTGGCAATCAGTTGGCCGTACCCGCAACGGGCATGTACCCGGCAGGAGAACAAGGCCCCCAAGACTTCGGGTTTAGTAAACTACCAGCCTCACATGCAGGGCAGCCTGCTGAGGAATTGGATTTCCAGGACCTTGTACCAGTCTTCCAGATGGGATACATAAGGTACCTAAGCAATGGCAAGGCAATGTCTTCAGACAATCTGCTGCTGGCAATGCAGCACATAGGTATCCAGCAAGCCAACTGCTGATCGCTGTTTGGTTTCCATTGCTACCATGGATTGTCCGCACTAAAGGCGGTCCCCAAAAGCTATCCAACAAATCAGGCTACGCGGAAATGCTCAAAGAGCAGCGCTGCACCCCATCGGCCCAGTGCCTACGCGACGCGTTGGGCAAAGAGGGAGCTAGCTCAACAGGTACCTGGGCCCTAGGCTTACCTGAAGCACCAAGCGTGGTACTTAGGCCATGGCATGGCATAGCGATCCAGGCGCTTGCGGAGGCAGTGCTGCGCCCTGTCACCACTACCTCGAATAGGACAAGGCACTAACGGAGGAGGATGTAGCAGTTTACACTGCCCATGTCTACAGTGCCTCGCTCATGCATTCGGACCCAAGCAGAGTTGTTTAAAGGTCCCCCCTAATGAGAGCCTGAAACTTCTCTTAGCTGGTTCGTTGACCCGTCGTGCTATGACGTTCCGCTACGGCAACAGTTCGTGTTGGACTCTGGTCTTGCATTGACAAGTCATGGCACCACCATACCGGTACCTCAGGTACCTGGTAGGTAAGGTCAGATAAGGTGCGCATGGTACGAGGAGGTACCTTGGCCAGGAATTTTCCATGTCTCCATCCTGAGGCCTAAGGAAACGGATCCCAAGAAACGTTTACGAGAAAACTAACCTGAGGAAAGAAATCAGAAAGGCCAATTCAATCGTGTAGGGAAAGCAAATCGACGCGTCGATCCTTTCCCCCATCGCGGCTTTGATGGATCAACCGAGGAGAATCAGGACGTACCAACCACTCCATAGGGCACTATGATGCACCCATCTTGCAGTAAACCTGGGAACCGGAATCCATTGATGGTCTATATCCTCATGCATGCTCTTCGAAACCTCAATCGCATAGGCAGGGCTTATTCGGGCAGTGATGAAATAAGACACGGTAAATGTGACACGACTCTTGACGCCACAAAGCCATCATCTCGTGGCCCCTACGACGTAATCAGACAGGACATGCCGATCCCACCATCTCCGATCCCCAGCAGATACGAGAAATTCATCAAGCTCCTTGGCGCATGTTTTCTCCAGCAGAGCCGCGGCCCCATTTGTCCACTGTCAGCTCCGTTAGTGCCGTCTATTTTCGGAAACCCGCCTGACGTGATCCGAGCCGCACCCGAAGTGCAAAACAAGCACGACGTCGCCTATTGCATCAAGTTCGGTTGTGCTTCGTCCTAGAGATAGTTAAAACGTAGCTTGCCCTCTTCTCGTCATCGCAACCAAGCTGCGACTCTGAGCGTCTCATTGGACTTCCATCGGATGGTATGCGGTCGCGACCAACTTGGGATGGGGTAGGATGTGAGAGCAATGCTGCACAAAAGGCCTTCCAACCTAGTCATTAAAGGCGTATAATATAGCTTAACGCAGACACACCATCTTTCAACCAATATGTATCCTCCTGTCGATGCAATCATGCGCATAGCGTTTCTTGTCGGCTAGTTTACGTCATGAGGTCGTCGTTGAGCCCTGTCGGCTTTGGGTACTGACTGCCACTGCCATACTATCTTGACTTTCACAGTGGGCATTTGGGAGTGAAACCTCAAACACAACATGCAGGTGCATGTGCACAGGTCATTTTGTTGTCTTATCATCTCAACATATTTGAAACGCTTTGTCTCGGGCGAAGCTCAGCTCAGCTCTTTACTCGCAAACAGGAAGCTACCAAGATAGTTGGCAAACAACCATACATGTGTCTCTTGAGTCATACAGTCAATCCCATACATGTAATACTCAGCTTTGAAGTACTCGTTCTAAGGTGTTGCAGCAGATTTCCACTTTCCTTTCGCCTGACTTCTCAACGTGAACTGCACTTCGAATTCCAGTCCTGCCTCTTTCTTCCATTCCTTTACAATCTCTTTCAACTTTGATTCCACTGCGTTGACCTGTGCCAGGTCATGCAGAAGCGATGAAATGTCACCAATATCAGATGCCAATGCACATGTAGTCCTTTCCATGCGGTGGGCCAGCTGCTTCAAGTACTGCATTCGTAAATGCGCTTTGATCACAATCCTTTCGAGTTGTTCATCATCAAGCAGTCTCTGTAATAGCAAAGCCCCTGACTGACGCTTCTGATATACTACTTGTATTTTTGTTGACTCATCCGTACGTATAGACCTTGGGCATGAGCCCTCGCGGTCTTCTGTCGGTAGAATTTGGGTATCCTCGCTTCGCAGTTGCTGAGGTAGAGGGTGGTGTCTTTGCTCATTCACCTCCAGCATATCTTCTGCAGTGCGCAAAGCGGTTTTTGGGGTGGCAGTAGTTCTCGGGGGAGGCGTTTTCAGGAGCATTGTTTGTAGTGCGTGAGAGTAATGCTGCAACTGAGGCGAAGGGCTCCGCAAGAGAACATTCTGGTTCCCGAGCGTTTCTGTTACAACATGTTCTGGTCTTCTAGATGGAACTTTCGTCCGTTCTATGTGGTCAGGTACACTCTTGTTGGAAATGTACCTGTTCATCCTCTTAGATGGAACTGGCTTTGGATGTACACCTGGAAAATGCATATCAAACATTCCGACACGTGTAAGCTCAGTCATATCGGGCACTTGTAAGTGATTAGAAGGCTTCACGGCTTGTACAGATCCTCTCTGAGAGGAGTAATTATGGTGCGGCAGTTTAGATCCACCACGGATATTTGCTTGCTGTATCACCTGAGAAGGAGTAATAGTATGCTCACTCGGGTTAGATGCTAGTGGTGAATGAAGTACGAGCTGGCCTTGCGTGGGGTCAGAGGAGGGAGGCGTTCGTAAGCCGGGAAATTCGGTTGTTGGTATAGACGAAGCATGGTGGTTTTGTCCACGTCGAATATCTCTAAAGTTTATGGAACCCTCACGGATACCACCACGTCCAATCCATTGGATATTTCCATTTAGCGGACTCCGTTCCCCCTGTGGAGAGGGCGTAACAGTATTCTCGTGCGGCATATCAGAAACCTGAAGGTCTTCCATTTCACTGTCAGACATTCCGTTGCTCCTCTCAGATCCATTATGCATTTGATTTAGAATTGAGTCCCGTAGAGGCCGAAGATATTGAGTACATGGGTGTTGGTCGGGTAATAGTGGGCTTAGTGTAATAGAATGCTTCTGAGGCGATGAATTATGTGTTACTGAAGTCTCATCGACTGCAATGTTGAAATCTTCGTTTCGTCTCGGCCGGAAATAGCTGTCGATGGTTCCGCGTGTGGAAGATGTTCGAAGCCTAGACGTTGAAATTGGCTGGGGTAGCCGAGGTAGGCACGGCGCCTGCACATCGATAAGATCCATGGTTGCTTCGTCTTCGGTCGAATTGCTGTCCTTTCGCGACATGTCTACTCTCATCCTTGTCCTCATTTTCGATAACACCAATCCAGGTTTTTCCATGTGTTGTGCAGCTCTGCTTTGAGCATTGGATGGTTGCACGACTCTCTCAAGCGGTTTGCTCTGCCCTAAAGAGCCGCTGTAAAGATCTGGAAGTTCTGAGAGACAGGTGTGTGGTTGAGCTGGGCTACTTTGGCTGCCTTGGGTGTTCTGGATGGTGGGTGGGTGCGCTGCGCGGCCTGTAAATGAGATTGCGACACCAGACAGCTTCCCCACTGATTTTTCTGAACCAATATCATGACTGTATAGAGTTCTAGCCTGATTCGATGCCGTGCTGGTGTATAAGCCTTTTGCCTGCGTGCTGTTGATATGAGGAGAAATGTCTGTAGCGGCCGCTTCGAAGGATTTCTGAGCTGATGTCGTGGATTCTTTGTCTACTTGATAAACAAGCCTGCAAAGGTTTTCAAAAAACTTCAAAATCATCCCCTCATCCTTGAATATTACTTCATCCTTGGTAGGCGAGATATTGGGGTCATAAGATCCGGGTGAGCAACGAATGTCGAGTTGGAAGAAGATGTTTGTGGGCGAATGAGTCTCAGCTGTTTTGTCTGTGGCTTTGCGCAAATACGACTTGAGAATAGCGATCAGTTTCTTCCCCATCCCCCTACTTGAGGTTAAGGGTCTGGCGTCAACAGATATGAAGCAGTCGACAGGTTTCAAGGTCGAGACTCCGCAGTCGCGTCGCGGTATGGTGCCAATCATCTGTACATCGGCACCACTCAAGATTGTGTTCGAATCGACGTAGGAACTAGCTACTGCAGCATCACGCCCAAATATCTGTATAATTGTTTCCTTGGAAGTGTAAGGCGGATGAGGAGTATAGGACCACGCAACCCGAGCCTCCCTTTGGATCTTGAGAGACAGCTTGAGATACGGACGGGCCAGCGCGTAACCCTGTAGCATCAGTTTGACTCCAGCAACTGTCTTCTGACGCTGCTTCAGAAGAAACTGCTTTCTCACCGGTATCCTGTCAAAGAGTTTTGTCGCCAGTACCGTTGTGCCTACGGCTGCCGAAATCGGGCGCCTATCCTCAGCACCACCAACGCCAGACTTCAGCTGTAGTCGAGAACCAACGGGATCACTAGTTGTTCGCGTAGTGACTGTCAGGTTGCAGATCGAATTGGCAGCGGCTAGAGCCTCGCCGCGGAAACCAAGTGTCTCGACGCCCTGGCCCTGTAGCTGCTCAAAGGTGGTGAGCTTGCTGGTGTAAGCTTTGCGGCCCAGTGCCTCGAAGTCTTGGACAGGAATTCCATGACCATTGTCTCGAACTTGTATCTTTTCAATGGTGTCCGGCGATATGAGGACCTCCACAGATGTGGCATTAGCATCGATTGCGTTTTCGAGGAGCTCTTTCACTAGGTCATGCGGCGAGCTGATTGTCACAGTAGACCCCAAAAGAAGGGTGGCGCTTTCTGGAAGCAGAGAAATAGGCATAATCATCAGTCGTTCATGAATTACCAGAGGCTTAAGACGGGCATATCAGGTTAACATCATGAAATGGTTTGAACGTATCGTAAGGTAGTTGATCGCGGTAATGCAGAAGATTGATACACCCATCAGATACAACGGCCGAGTCATCTTGAGACATGAGGGGCAAGATTGTGCCCAAGATGGACCTGCCCCTTTAATCTCTAGCATTGATTTCATAGCAAGTGCAGGCGCCTTCTAAGGAAAGGAAAGAACCGCATCAAAAACGTTGCTACTGATGAAGGGACGGCAGGTGGGAGCGAAGCAACAGCTCAAGCATTACCTACCTATAGTAACGTTTTAAGAGGTCAGTAAATCCGAGCCGTCCCTTGCATGGCTGCTTTCGAGGGTGACCATGTAGCGGCTACTGCACTGTATGCACAACATACACCTAGCGCACAGGTACCTTGGACCCTGTGCTCGCAAATTTACCCCGCGGTCACCACACACATGCTTTCGAAAGCTTGTTGCTGATGCGCCCGACCCCGCAGGGAGACACGACGAAACCTCAGGTGCTTGCCGAGCTACGACGTCAAAATATCAGAGCTTCTTCAACCTTCCAACACCGAGATTTCCCTTGCCATTGAACGGTGCACGACCCCGGACCGACATCCCCCCCCAAAAGAAAACTCGCTTCCTCGCTTCCACATCTCCGCAGCAAACCTGCAGCAATGTCTCTCAAGGGCCCCACTACCGAGCAGCACGACGGCTCCAGCCTGCGCATTGGCATCGTCCATGCTCGCTGGAATTCGACAGTCATTGAGCCCTTGGTCGCCGGCGCAAAGGCAAAACTGCTTGCTGCTGGCGTCAAGGAGTCCAACATTGTCGTTCAGTCTTGCCCGGGCTCTTGGGAACTTCCCATTGCTGTTCAGCGGTACAAGATCACCCCATTCCTACCCAGCGTCCCTCTGAGCTTTTCAAGCTGACAACTCCTCTGCCGTTTCATGCGTACAGTCTCTTCTCTGCATCCCAGATTCAATCCACCGCTGCCGGCTCCGGCCCCTCCGCTGCCGACCTCCTCGCTTCCTCAACCTCCGACCTAACATCCCTGTCTGGCGCCGCATCCGCTTCCGGTGCTTTTGACGCAATCATTGCTGTCGGCGTGCTCATCAAGGGCGAGACAATGCACTTTGAGTACATTGCGGACTCTGTGTCCCACGGCCTCATGCGTGTTCAACTTGACACCGGCGTCCCTGTTATCTTTGGAGTATTGACGGTCCTCAACGATGACCAAGCCAAAGCCCGCGCCGGCATCGACGGCCTCGGCCACAATCACGGTGAAGACTGGGGCCTGGCAGCAGTCGAGATGGGTGTCAAGCGCCGTGAGTGGGCAAGTGGCAAGATCGAAGGCTGAAGAGCTGCTCGCACATCTCTGTTGGCAAGGACAATGCCCGGAATTATGACCTCAGTCTTCAATGTCTGGTTAGGACCAAGATCAAACGCTTCAGTATAGACATTTGGCTAGACCGTCATTTTGCAGACATACCTCACGTCTCTATCAAATCGGAAGGTTCATGGCTATGTCGCGCGGACAGACCAATCTAGTGTCCAAGCAATTAAGGTATCCAATTAAGACTGAATAAGTTGTCTATCATGCATGTCAAGCAACCCTTGATCGACATCAATTCCATCACACACCTGCTTGGGATGGCCAGAATATTGACAAGCTCTCCTGGCATGTATAAAGATGTGTGACAAACCTCCTTGCTTCCAAAAAAAGGGGAGGGATAAAAAGAAATTGGCCCATCCATCAATATATATATAAAGTATATCCAGAAATGCACAGAGAATTTGAACCAATCTCTCCCATGTTTAACAGCTCAAAATACGTACTAAAGAGACGTCAACCTCACTTGAGCATTGCGCTGATATCGTTACCGAGGCTTTTCTTGCTTCGCCAAAGGGATCTTTTCTTCTCTCGCTTAGCCTTCATGTTTTCCCATCCTTCTTGCTCGTCGTCGTCGGAACCATCTTCGCCCTTGGTGACAACATTCATGGTTGATTTGCGCTTAGCCTCCTCCCAACGTGCAAGGGAGAGCGCTCCAGACATAGTGCTGGCACGTTGATGTTGTGAAGGAGCCCCAGCAGGTGGTGCACCGAGCGCGGCAGCAGGAGCCTGAGATACTGGGCGATACCTGCCAGGCAATCCGACATTGCTCCGTTCGGACGGTGCAATCGAAGGCGTGTACCCTGCCATGGGTCCACCTCGAATCGATCCCGCATAACCTGGTTGTTGAATGAAGGAGGCCGAGCTGGGCTGGACCATGCTCATAGTGCGCATTCCAGCATCCATACGTCGAGGCTCAAGAAAAGGCTCTCCAACCATCGACTGACGAGACGAGATGTCGACTGCTGAAGGGCTGAAGGAAGGGTTCATCATTGGCGGATTCCCATTCTGGTTCATAGCCATCATTTGCATAAACTGCATCTGCATCTGCATAAATTGCTGCATTTGCTGCGTCATCTGAATTTGAGCTTGATCACCAGGGGTAAGCATTGGCTGTGGCATCATCGGCATCCCAGGCATACCAGGCATACCCGGCATACCCGGCATACCGCCCATTTGGCCTTGTGGAGCCATTCCGTACATCATCTGATGCGGAATTCCTCCTACAGGGTCGAAGTTCTGGCCCTGCATACCGTTCATTCCACCCATGAGCTTCTGGTTGTCGATGTTGGGGCTGCCACGGCGCATGGCACGACTTCGCTCCTCACTGGCGATCACTCCAACGAGTCCTCCAGGAGGCAGTTGTGCGGACTGTTGAGCTGCCGGCCCGGCTTGAACACCACCAGAGAACGAGAGGGACTCCCTGACAGCGGGCTTAGCGATGCTTGCGCCAACAAAGGGGTCTTGCGGCAGATGTCGCGCAAACGCTGGTAGGGTCGAATGGCGCTGCTGGGAGCCATCACCCATGGATGAACCAGGTCGCCCGGACGGAGGTACCATGCTTGCTCGAAGGTTCGGACTCGATCCCATGGTACTGAGGCGCGTGGGTGGTCGGTTCTTGCCGGGAAAGCCGTGGGCCTGCAGAATGGCCAGGGGCACTTCCTCGTCCTCCTCTTCATCTGATACGCCAGTGGTGTGATCCGGTGACGGTGCCTTGAGTTGGCTCAAGTGTGGAGCGCTTAATGAGGTGGGCAGATTCGGGCGACCAGATGTAGGAGATACCATTGGAGCGGACTCGCCAGTAACCTTCATCATCTGTTGCCTGTAGACAGCCATATGAGCTTCTTGCTTCTTTCGCTGTTTCGCCTGCTGCTTGGACTTCTCGGCATCATCCTCATCGTCATCGTAGTTGATTTCGTCGCCGTCTTCGTCGTCCTCGTCCGAAGGCTGACCTGATTGTCCAATCGGAGTGTGGCGCTCCTTGTCTTTCCGATATTTCTCAAATTGCTCAGTCGTCATGACCTTGCTCTGAGGCGGGCCGGTTGGTCTTGCGGTAGCTCTCGAGACGCCTGCACTAACGCGAGAAAATTTACTGTCGAACAGGCTATCCTCGTTCTTCCCAGATCTCTCCTCCAGGACGTATCGGATAGGCTCCGCTCTGGTGTGAGAATTGCTTGAAGAAAGGAACTTCTTGGCGGCTCCCATATCCTGCAGCAGCGATGTGTCTTCATCCGCGATGCTGTCGAGCGGGGCACTGGGAGACTTTGAGACGGGAGGTACGTGATGAGGCGGCACCGGAGGAGGTCGGTCGTTGGTGGGCGAAGTCACGTTCGATTCCAACAAGATGTCGTTTGAGTGTTGACTGTTCCATGAGTGTGGGGGTGGCTCTACAGCGCTGGTCCGATCTAAGCTCAGAGGAGCAGGTTGGAATTGTCGGTTTGCGGTCAAGGATCGTTGTCCGGCAGTAGCGGTAGAAGCAATCGGAGCCGCCGAGCCATTGAGGTCATTCTTCAGTGTTGCCATACTCGCTCGTTTATCGAAACCGGAGAACATTGAGCCGAAGTCGCCGCCAAGGTCCAAATTTGAGCCCTCCAGCTTCGGTGGAGTGGCCGTGCTAGTCGTGGACGCAGTCATGCCCCGCGACCTTCCATAAGGATCTTCTTTCTGGATAGTAGGGATAGCCGGGACGTCGGGAGGCGAGTCATTGTTGGTAGGTGGAGGAATGGTGTTTTTCTTCTGTCCGCCAAAGGAAAAGGTTCTACCAGCACGGTTGAGAAAGCTGGAGGGACTTGATTTCGGAGCTGCTCGGCTGGCAACCTCGTGAAGAGGCTTTCTGGTATTCCGCTGCTCATCATGTCCGTTTCCGCCAAGGTCGGCAGATGATGGAGCGGTTGAGGCATTGCTATGTCGGGAAGAGGCATCGGTAGATGTGGCCTTGGTGGTGTTTGAGGCACCACTTCCCCTAGAAGACCTGGTTAGTGCATGGGAATTCTAGACAACGGAATGAGGGGCCGTGTAGCAAGATGTTGCAGGATAGTCGACGGTCGTACAGCTGGTAGGACCGGTCGATTGAACAGTCACGCATGCCCTTTGCTACTCACCGATTGCCCTTCATGTCTGCAAAGATGTTGTCATCCATGCTCAAATCGACCATCGTGTTCGGTCGTGGGAGGGATGCTCCAGCTGCTCTCGCGAGCCTAACTCCGCCGTCAAAAGACTTGCCGCCTGCGAGCTCGGTCCGCTCGATCACCCGAAAAGACGATTGTTCTGGTGCTGCTAGCTGTGCATTGTGGAAATCTTCCGCCGTTGCGGCTGATTTCCGCCGGTTGAATCCAACAGAGAATCTAGGCATGTAGGCCGTACGAAGAGAAGATCTTCAATCGAGATGATTGTACACTTCTGTACGAAGAGAAGTGGAAGCGAAGAGTTATCAATAGATTATCGCGGTCTTTCGTGGATCGGTGTACAAAATTCGGGCGTCAGGGAATACGGAAATCGAAGTTCGTGAAACCGACGAAGGCTGGACGAGATCTCCGAGCCGATGAACCGCGTCAATGGGCCAAGATGTAACGGGTAGTAGCGGATAACTGCATCATGGTAAGAATCCCAGTTGTCAGTAATCGTGGCGTCATCCAGAGGGATGAGGAATATGGACAAAAAAGGATCGGCGGACTGGATGTCATGGAGAGGGAGGGATGGGGGGGCTCAAGGTAATCAAGTCAAGTTGACCTCGGACCAAATGGCGTTTATTTTGAGACATGAAACTTGGGTGGTTGGTCCAGCAGCGCGCGGTATGTGTCATGGCTAGCAAAAAGAGAGTTGAGACTCACATTGACCTCAGGAGAAATACACCTGCTGGCGTTCACGGCAGGCTTGCATAACAACGGGCAGCGAGAACAGCACAGAAAGACAACGGGGGTAAAAGAATGTGTCCAAACGGGCAAAATGCTGTATAGCGAAGGAACGAATGTCGACAATGTTGGCGATGCGAAGACCCAGCGAGCGAATCTGAAGCGAGGAAATCGAGAGCAAAAAAAAAGTGCGAGTCGTCTCGTAACTGGGAGGACGGAGCTTAGAGCAAACAGGGGGGGTGGGCGCTTTTTCGATGGAGATCGCGAGCGACGGATTAGGCTTGGAAAAAGGAGGCCACGCAAATTAATAGACGTAAAGATATAATAGGGTCCTTGGAAGCAGGGCAACAGAGCGAGCGACTACCGAGGGCGTTTCTGAACAAATGTCCCTCAAGAGCTGGAGATGATCGAGAGGATGAAGAGGACGAAGAAGAGTGGACGAATATTGAAAGGGGAACGTGGGAACGGGGCCCTCGCGGCCAGGCGGTTATGGTCAGGCGAGGCAAGGCAAGGCGAGGTGAGGTAAGGTAAGGTAAGGTAGGTAGTAGGTACCTCAGGCACATTAGTGGCCCAGTAATGAAAGTAGAC
Organism: Paramyrothecium roridum; assembly: GCA_003012165.1. NCBI lineage: Eukaryota > Fungi > Ascomycota > Sordariomycetes > Hypocreales > Stachybotryaceae > Paramyrothecium > Paramyrothecium roridum. Next base: position 20,958 of record PXOD01000828.1, read on the forward strand.
GGCAGGCCAGGTACGGCGAAGCAACCCAAGGCAAGCCAAAGCAAGGAACGCGAATGGGAAAAAGTGTTATGCTAGCCAGCATTAGCGGACGCACTTGGGCAGATCTCAAGCCACGGTGTACCAAGAACCCCCCCTGTCTTCCGGACCCCGGTCCTGCCCTGTCCTGTCCTGTCCGGCCCACGTCCAGTCCAGTGCAGTCTGATCCAATGCCAGAGAGTATGTCGGGCTGCCTCGGAGCATCATCAGTGTCTCTCTAACTGGTATTAGCCAGATGGTGAAAAAATGCATGGTAAATAATGTCATATTTTTCGCTGATAGTGCTACACATACCGTAGCTTCACAGGGGTGTAGGGAATTCGAGGGCGCTAATGGGATGCAATATCGGGGAGGTGACGAAGCAAGGGTACCAGTACATGAAGGTACCTTGCTTCGGCCAACCGGGCCTTGAGGTGCGTTGCCATTCATGTGGTTTGTTGCCATCGAACTCTCTGCCATCATGTAGCTTCTTCACGGTTTACTCCCTCCACATGGGAATTAGACACATACAGATGCAGCAAGAAAGTTGTTCTCCTGCCAACTGCGAAACCATAAGCCGTACATTAGACACAGGCTGACGCTCGGCACGTTCACCATCGGAGACACGCACTTGTTCCCATTTGGGGGGTCAGGTACGCAAGCGGTTAGCAAGAACATAGGTAAGGTACCTACTACTACAGTAAAGCCTGCCCATTTTTTTAATATCAAAACAGGAGTAAAAATGACTTGGATTCTAGGAAGCATTAGATAGAATTTTAAAAAACTAACAGTTAAACAAATGAGTTCAATCATTGCGGTCTCTGGTTTTTGCTCATTGTTTGGTACGGTACTGTTGTGCAGCGACTTCTGGGTTCCAGGCCGCGTGGTTGAGACCAAATGTTTTGGATCCGACATCCGTGACGCCTTGGGGTGTGTTGAGGGGGCGTGTAAAGCCCCAGCTACACTGTTTGTTGCACATGGAGAAGCTTTGCCTGTCCCGGAACGTTGGAGCTCGACGACCATGGGCAGCGGGCATAGACCGGAGATATGGTCGTCACGGCAAACTGTAAACTCAGATGGGCGGCCGATGGAAAGGGGACAAGCCGGTGAACCCAGATGGTGGGAAGAGGTATGCTGGTCCTCTAATCGCAGATGAACAAAGCACCTGAGAGAATGTGGGTGGGCTGACAAGGCGTGCCATGTCTCAAGATACCCATACCCGCAGTGCTGGCCGTGTTCCTGGTTCGATCTCCTCTCTGCTGATTCGATGCTCAATCTGAGGTAGCAACCACACGAGCATGCAAGGCCAGTCATTTCTTCTGTACCCTGGGGCAGAGAAAATTATTTTGTTTCCAGAGAGCATTTTCGAGCAAAGGCCGTTTCTGGAGGGTACGTGAGAAAGCTTGGCTATCCGGCCGCAAAAAGACTGAGCTCAGATTTGCGTGTGCAACATACGCATGAACCGTACCGTATTCCGATAGCGTACCACTGTAGCACTCTTGGGCTTAGCGGGCCCCATCAGCCGGACGGAGCCCGGTGGAGTCGATATTTGGGTTCTGGACACGGTGGTTGCGCTCGGTAGGGATAGGGAATGATGCAGCTCGGCGCACACGCACGCACATGGTGGTTGGCTTCTCGCTTCTGATAGGACGCATGATCGGAAGTCGATGGATCGGGGGAGGAGAGGCTCAGCACGTTTCCTGCAGACGCTGCATCGTTTCCAGCCCCGCCAGCATTTGCTGCAAGTTAAAATAAGCTGGCCCTCCTTTATTACCGACGGGAGGGCATGTCGAGCTGGTCGGACAAAGTGGACGGACCGAAAGTGAGAGGGTCGAAGACGCTCAATTGAACAACGAGCCTGAATCCTCTGCGGTGCTTACATTTCACAATATGTCAGGCAGGGTAGAACAGCAGACTCTTATTGTCCGGATCTTGTTACCTCAGCTCCTTTTTGGTGCCACGGATGGCTTGGCGGCGTCTTCAATCTTCCCCGGAACGAGAAGTAGACGACAAAACATACGGGTAGCGAAGCCGCCTGTCATGGCCCGGTGGCACGCAAGAGCACCGGCGTAGTGACGTCGGTTATGGGCCTTGATCTGCATTTCCATACTCCTACGAGTCTTTCGCTTCGTAGTCGTCGTGTTCATGCACCCGATCGTCGCCAGTACCCATAAGATGGCGCCAGGGGCTGTGGCCTGGAGCAAGATGCGGAAGTCGATCAGGTACCAACGCGAAGGTATAAACCCTCGGCCAATAGCACCTAATCCAGACTTGCTCCCCGGAAGTTACGAAGAGATGCTGTCACGGTGGAATCTGACCATTCTAGGCAGGGGACACAGCTTTGGTGAATTGCAACCATTCCGGCAGTGACGGAGAAGCAGGGGAGGAGATCAGGCTAACGTATCCTTCACCGTCCACCCTCGAACCGTCAAGCTTGCCTCCATGCCGCCAAGGAGAGAGCTAGCGACTTGCCACCATTTTCAGGGACGTCCTTGGCCCTCCAAATCTCGACTTCGGCCGGGGCCGTGTACCTCGAGTGAGAAATAAACAGCAGCCGGGGAAACGGGGCTGTGATCTGAGCCGCCCCTGAACGACACCCAGAGGAACCAACCCAACCCAACCCAACCCAAAGACGTGCTGGGCAAGCCGCGAGACGCGGTTCGCACTTTAATTGAGCGTCTGGCCGCAAACAGCGGTTGAGTGTGCTGTAATTTTTTGAGCACTTGATCTAAGGGCCGCTGAGAGGACCTTGATCAAGTACCTGTAAGTAAGGTACTAAGATATGAATGCCATTAAGACCGGGTAGCTGTGGCTAGATGGATACCTTTGGTCACCGCAAACTATCCACCCAACCCATGCTCGACAAACAGGGGTGACTGTTAATTGCGGATCGATGGCCGAACCGGGGTCGCAAGCATGGCGTTTCTCGGGAACAAGTTTTTTTTTTTTTTTTTCTCTAGCCCTTCTTCCTTTCTGTCCTCCAGCGTGGGCGAGTGGGAAGAGCCGCAACCATGGCAATCCCTGTCACCCCGTTCCGTTCCATATGCCGTGCATTGCTAGCACAGTCAATGCAATGTTCAAATCAGTGTCGGGTGGTTGAAAGGCGAAAAAGGAGGAGGGGAAGAAGAAGAGTTTGGTCCGTAGACTCGACTCCCTCGGCTTGCCTCTTCCTTGCCCTGTAGTTAGGATGCGGATTCCAATTGACTGAGGTAGATTGCTTGCACCGGGCCTCGGCCGTTTAGAAGGCTGCGTCACCATACGGACGCAGTAATTAGTGGACGCGAGTAAATATAAGGATGGTTAGCATGTGCTTCGCTGATCGATCGGCAACGACAAGCTTTCAAGGGGGAACAAAAAAACCTCCACTGGCTGGTAAAGTAGGGTGCTATGGTAGGTACCTCACCTACATTTAGTATCTGCAACAAACTGACGGTACCAGTACCCTCTGCTACTTCGCCTATCCCTGACAGCTATGTTCAAGTACCTTACCTGACCCGGGGTTTTGCTTGACATTTGCCTTTAATTTCTTCTCACAACGTCTTGAGGTGGCTTGTCCCTCGACTGACCTACCTTATTTCAAGTACGGTAACGAAAAGAGCTTTATTTACATTATATAAGGTACAGGGTACCGTAGGCAAGGTCATACCTTTCCCAAGGTAAGGTGGCTAGAAAAAAGTCACGGTAATCTTGACAAGCAACAAGACACAACGTGCTTTACCACAGCTCGTACGCCACGCCTTACGCCCCCCACGAACAGTGCCATGCGCTCCACTCTCGTCGACTGAAACTGTTCCGCCCGTTGAATCAAGCTGGACACGAACTCCTGCCAAGATTATCATTCTTCATTGTGGATGCTTTTTTCTCGTATCTCTTTGTCGCAGCTACCACTACAAACTTGCACCCACTGAAGAATGACTTTGCTACAGTAGATCGGCTTCAGCTATGTTGTAGGCTGCGGGGGGACGCACACAAACCCTGGTGGTGGAGAGGCGAGTACCATGGTGTGATTCTGTTTGTCAATGTGCATTTCACCCAGCATGAATTTCGTCTTTTTCACTTATGCATGGCTGCAGCTCGTCGGCTGGCATGCTCTCGAGGGCCTGCGCTTTGATATCATAGACTTGCGGGGGTTGTGGGCTTGTGTAACTACGGTTCTGTGAGTGATCGACAGTTGTGTGTCCAGCTCTAAACCTTGAGGGTGTCAGAGCAGAGCAAGTCCACATGTCTTGTCGTGGAGCCCGCTACCGTCGTATCGGATGAGTTGTCGTAGACAAGCAGTCAAGACAGCAATGCTGTCCCTTGGCGTCGTCGCTCCCGTGGTGCAGTGTCAGGCCTGCACAGCACGATATTGCCTGAGCTCCTTGATGGTGACACATGGCGGTGGTGGCCATGATAATGGGTTTCCGGCTATCACCTTTGCCACTTGCCAGATCTACAGGCATTCACATTGAGAGCTGACTCAATCGCAACACTGCCCCCCCAAAGCGGTTGACAAAAAAAACAAGCACCGCCAAGCTCATTCATTGCTTATCACTAATGACCTGGTTAAATAAATTCTGAGAAATACATATATATTTCTGATGAAATATAAATACTTGGGGGATAGTTTAACAAAACAATTCTATTGATTCTATTATGCAAGGTGGTTTAGAGAGGTTACTGTTTGTTATACTGCCTGGTGAGAATACACCGGTTTTGCGGTGCCTGTGTTTATACAACTCGCTTGCTCCCGTGCGAGCAAGACACCGTGGCGCAGGTCCTTCTCGTTGGAGATGAAGCTCAACCGACAACGTTGTTATGAAACCATGGAGTTTTGTCGGATTATTTTACAAATTAACTTTCAAGATCTTAAACTCTTTCGAATATTTTATTGCTCCATTATATAAAACCCCAGCTTATTCGAGCCCAGGAGGATCGACCACTTGTTTTAGTTTATTCGTGGTTTCACCACTGGACGAGCCACCATTTGCTAGAAGCATCACGACGATGTGTTTGTGCACGGCCTCTTGTGTAGGGTAGGCGAGATAGCAACAGAATGAGGCCGCATGGCCGTCTACCTCTGTCCTTTTCTTCATCTCAACTTTGCAAGTAGCTGTTGTCAAGTCGAGATATCCGAAGGCTCGATGTCTATTTTTGTCTTACTCCCCTTCCATCTTCTCCACTGGAAGCATTCGAGACAAGACATGAGCAGATTATCAATGCCGATTCAGAAACTCACATACATGACATGACATGGTTTTCTTGCGATGAGTGTTTCACGACCCACCGTAGGCCCCTTATCTGCTTGACCAGCGTTGTAAAAGGACCCTGAGTGTGCTTCCCCACAAGCAAACACGCCCTGCACAACGAAGGCAGGTTCGCACTCTTGCGGTGGGTCCGTCCTCTATCCATGGCGTTAAAGGAATCCCGCTCGAGCTGATCGGCAGCGGCCAACCAATGACAGCGGCGACAAGCCGTACCGCGACTGTCACAGCACGCCAGAGCGCAGGGTCATCTCTTACACTGGCTGCCGTCGCAAGTGCGTCACCGCGAGCTTCGACCAGTCTTGGCTTTGGTTGGGAGGGGGAAGCCGTAGGCTACGTTAGTAAAGGGGGGGGGGGGGGGGGGCGAGCGGAGAAAGCTTGGAACTAAAATAAAATCTGGTCGCCAATAAACGCTGCGGAACCCAAGCTCTGCAAGCTCTACAAGCTGAGTGTTTGCTGGCGGCTGGAATAAGATAATCGGGACTCGGCTTGTCTTGGCGCGAGTCGCAACTTGGATAAAACCTGAGATTTAATCTTTTACTCAGAATTTGTCCCTTTGTCCCCCACACCAAAACCGGAAACCTT
>PXOD01000829.1:0-30618 GCA_003012165.1 Paramyrothecium roridum
ATAATATAAAAGTCCCTCCTTATTATTTTTATTATTATAGAAGTCTCTTTAAGAGTCCGGCTTACTAGGAAAAGCTCTTACCGATTAGGGCCTAAATATTGGGTTCATTAAACGAGTAGTAAGTAAGACTTCAGAATGGACTTATGAACGTAATAATAGACTACAAGATTTGTCAAACTTGTAGCCACATGAGCATGTCTTGACTATTAGAGCCGATTCTGCCATGGCTTCTCGAACATGGTCTCTCGCCAATCCTATTTTTAGCCATGGCTCACTGAATAGCGGCATTCCCCAGCCGAGGCAGCTCAATAGCGCTGTAAGTGGATATGGTGCATGGTAACTTAGCGCTCGTCTCAATTGGCCGTGGCAAATGTCCGGGGTTGCCAAGACGAGCGCTCGCAATGAGACTTTCCGTTGCCGAGAAAGACAGATTCTCCCATTGAGGCTAGAAAAAGGGCTCAAAAGAAAACTCAAGATACGAAGGAGGTCAGCTTTCAACGTTACATGCCGTAAGGTGACATGGCGCCCGTCCGCCGATACGAACATCAGCAGAGCGGCCCAAGCGATGGGCCGATGGCACTCTGCAGCGAGCGCCACCCCGTGTCTGACGCAGAAGACGAGACTACCGTGCTGGTAGACTTGACCGCTGTTCGTGCCCCCCCACCCCAGCCAACGATCGTATTCACCCGATCTACTGTTCTAGTGGCTGCTTCTTTCTCCCTCGCTCGGGTATCGCCGCCCTTCCCGCGCCCTGCACCTCCAGCTGAGCCTAGATCCGACTAGCCCTATGGTGCTGGGGCCGTGTGACCCGGTGGGTGCAGTGCTGTACACGAAGGGGGCGGTGCTGCAGATGCGCATCATTGGAGGCGAACACACAAGTTTTTTTCTTTCGTGTCATAGAAATGCATAGGCCGACGATCGTGAGCTATTGGAATTGAAAGAGTATATAATGGACGACTATCACCAGTCTTGGAGTTGACCATCCCACCAAAGCATCCAGTCTCACCACCTCCACCTTTGCAGCACAGCACCAATCACTTTCTATATAATCACTAATTCTTTAATCCACGCATTAATTACCATGAAGACCACATTCATCACCGCCCTCCTGGCTGCCGCCGGGTCCGCCGCCGCCGCGCCCACCACCACCACCACCTACGCCCAGCCCAAGGCGCCCACCAAGTTCGGCATCATGTCGCTGCGCTCGGCCAGCCCCATCCACTTCGGCCAGGTCAGCGCCGCGCAGAGCAACCTGTTCATCCACCTGCCCGACCAGCACGCGACGTGCAAGGGCAAGCCCCAGAACGAGGCCACCTTTTACGTCAAGGACGGCGAGCTGTTCCTGTACACGCCACCCAAGGCACCCAAGCAGAAGGTCTACGTCGACAGGTCCGGCATGGGTATGTTCAGAACCCCAGTCAGCCTTTATTGTTTCGCGCGCACGACACTAATTACGTTTATAGGCCAGGGCAACCTCGGATACCTGACCGGTGATCAGGGCCTGCCGCGCTATGGAGAGACCAAGGGCTGGAAGGTCGAGAACGACTACATCTCCTTCAACGGCGCCGGCCTCCTCGCCTGCCCCAACAGCATCGACGACGCCTGGAGCATCTGGGTCTCCGTTGGTAACGACAAGCCCGCTGGTCTCGAGGGCTGCCTGGGCTTCAATCCCAGGGTCATCCCTCTGGACAAGCCTGTCAAGTGCAGCTACACCAAGCAGCAGTAGGGGCGATTGATGCATTAGACCAATTGTGTGTGACGGAGTTCACAGGAATCGGATCGTTTGAGCGTTTGGAAATGGTTAGAATTGTAATGATGCATGATACAGTACACATAATAATGTTTAAATAATATTTATCCTTTTCAAGAATAATTTCTCATTGCTAGAGCAAGACATAAGATGTCTGCAACTACAACATGATTTTTTATTCAACAAATATCTATGCATAACTTGGTATCTATCCCATCTTTCTCTGTGTGTCTGCTCTAATCGCTTCAAGTCACCATCTAGTCATCCTCTATGTCCATCCTGCCTATAATGTCTAACTGCAGCTGCGGCAGTTTCTTGCACGCCTCTATGATGTCTTTGGGTACGCCGTCATCGCCTTCCACCACGATGAGGCGCTCCAGCTTCTTGGCGTTAATCTCTAGATTTTCCAAAGCGTAGACGAACAGGTCCGTCACCTCGGCGTCGGTGCCGAGCTCGTTGAAGAACTCGAGGGTGCGCAGCTCCGGCGGCAGGCCGACCGAGTGCATGCGCGGCTTCTTGGTGGTCTTGCCGAAGAGCTGGTGGTCCCAGTTCATGCGCAGCGTCTTGAGGGCGGCGAAGTCGCGGAGGGCCAGGGCGCGCGAGCAGTGCAGGGAGGCGAAGTCGATGGTGATGGACTCGAGGGAGTGGCAGGCGGACTTGAGGGCCATCATGTAGTCGCGGATGCTGTCGCTGCTCTCCTCGAGGTCCGGGTGGGGGTCTTCGGTCTGGGTCATGACGAACTCCTTGATGGCCTTGGGGAACATGAGCAGATCCGAGAGGGCATCGTCGTTGAAGTCGCACTCGATCAGATGCAGGGTGCGGAGGGCGGTGTCGTGGGGCCGCTCGATGAGGTCGAAGCCGCGGTGGTCCAGCTTGGCCCTCCTGATGACGAGGGTCTCGAGGGTGGGGTGGGCGAAGATGTGGATGTTCTCCTGCAGGTCCCAGTACTGGTCGCCGTCGGTCTGGTAGAAGAGGGTGCAGGAGCGCAGGTGGGCGAGGTCAAAGGGCCCGTTGAACAGCTGGCCGATGCCGTGCAGCAGGGTGTCCGGGACGGCGATGTCGAGGGTCTCGAGGTTGGACATTGTGGAGATGGTGTGGGACAGGCTGTCAAAGGGCAGCAGGGCGCCGTGGCTGCGCGAGCCGTGGATGGGGGCGTTGGAGATGAGCTGCGACAGCTTGGATGCGGGGTACGACAGCGTGACGCCCTGGATGGCGGAGCCGCGACGAGGGCGGCGGCGGAGCGAGTCGCTGAAGACGAGGTGCAGCTCGGGCGACAGGAAGTGCACCGTCCGGTAGAGCACCACGTCGGCGAGCGTGTGGTAGTGGTGGTTGAGCCGCGACACGCTGCAGATGTCGCGCTTGGAGCCCTCGGCCACCGTCTCGAAGATGCGCACCAGCACCGTGTCCGGGAGCTGCGCCAGCTTGTCGGCGGCTGCGGGCGGTCCCCTGTCGCTGCTGCTGCTGCTGCTGCTGCCGTTGTCGGTATCGCCATCGCTGCCCGTGGATGCGGAAATGGGAGCCATCTTGGGAGCAGGAGAGTGGGAGGTGCAGCTTTGCCCGAGACAAGAGTGCAACGCTGCGATATGGACTGGACTGAACTGGCCTGGCCTGAACTGGACTCGGCTTGGCTAGGCGCGCGTATGCACGTGTAGAAGCGACCCTCGAGCACCGTATCTCTCTCTCTCTGTCTGTCTGTCTGTCTCTCCCTTTCAATGGCGCCAATTCATTCGCCCCCAGAGGGTTGCATCCGCTGCAGAGTCAATTCGTCGCATGTGGTGCGAGCGTGGGTGGCGAGCTGCTGATCTGGTCCCTTTTCCGCAGGTTCAGGTTCAGTGAACAAAACGGATGGATGGCTGATGAGCCGAGGGAGAGAAAACAGGCTTATGTCAATCGAATTCAGCTGCTGCATTACCTAAGAATGTTTTATTTTAACCTTTAACCTCCCGCGGGCCTGAGACGCCGATGCGCAGCCGCTCTTTGTTGGGGAACAGGACCAATCAGAGATGAATTTCAGTATTGATAAATGAATTGGTGTTGGGGAACCTACTGAAAGGTGTGAGCTCACTCTCGCGACTGCTGATATTTAACCGCGGCGTCACTATCTCGTTCATAACATCACCATCTATTCTCATCGCAACATGGCTCCTCGTCATAGCTACAGTAGCAATACATGCATGAGACCCCATAAGTCATTCGAAAGAAGAAGTGAAAAAGAAGAAGAAGAAAAAAAAAAAAGAAGAGACAAAGGGAAAAGAAGAAAAAGACAGAACAAAGGAAAGAAATTAAATGAGCGAAAGGGGGAAGATGGACAGAAGATACCTTCCGTTCTCTCCTCCTAGTCATTCTTGTGCCACTCCTCCTTGAAATCAGCAACAAATATCTTCGCATTGCGCTTCGTCGTCTTGACCCACAACATACGGTCTCGAGCTGCTTGCGTCCCTCCCTTGCCTTCGTCTTTCGATGGCCAGAACTCCTTGGGAAACAGGGTGAGCAGCACGCTCTCGACCGCATCCTTGGTGGCCCCGTGCTCCTCTTCGCCTGGCCCTTGCCTCATCGAATCGCCGTCTTCTGGCTCGGCAGTGCCTGCTCGTGATCGCCGCTGGAACATCTTCCTGACCTTTTGCGCTCCGTGCTTGGCGCCTTGCGTGACGTTCTTTGCAAACTTGGCGGCGCCTGTGCCGGATGACTCTCTCGGCTGCTTGGTCCGGGTTTCAGTGTCAGCCGTGCAGTTGGCGTTCAAAGAATCTTGCGAATCCAAGCCTTCTCCAACCTCGAGGGAATTCAATCGATCAGCCATGCCCCTCACTTGAGATTCATGATCCGTTCCCATCTGCTGAGAGATGTCGCCTTGACTCTCGCCTTCGATCTGCTCATCCGACGCGGTCATGACACTTTGCAATTTCTCTGGAGAGAAACCGCAAATCACTTTGATCTTCTCATGCGCGGCAGCCGACAGCTTCCATGTCTGGCCATCCAGCGATTCGTACGCGGGTAGCCGGACGAAATTCTCCATCACTTCGACAGTCCCCTCGACCAAGCTGCGCGGAGCCTGGAACCAGTCGCGATGACCGCCCCCGCAATGCTTGCATGCTTCCATCTTGTAATTGTGGTGGAAGAGCACGGCCTTGACTAGCTTCTCAGCCTTGGCCGCTCCGAAGAACGGACCGTCATGACTCTGGTATATCAGGTTCGAATGCGCCGTGTTGCAGTTGCCAGGCTTGCTGAGGTGCTGCTGCATCGTCTCTGTCGTGTGTCCTATCCGAAACCAGTCCTCATTTTCCTTACTCTGAAGAACGTAGAGGGTCGCCTCCTTCTGCTGCGTCCTTGTCAAAGATTTGTAGAGCTCGTGAATGACGGGCGAGGGATCGCGGATCGACCCTTGTCGCTGGAGCTTCGTCAACCCGAAGCCAACAAACCTTTCGGTTGTGCCGACGCCAACATCATCGTCGTCCTCCTCTTCAATATCAACGACGTTTGGCTTTTTGGGAGCATTGATGTCCAGGGCAGACAGGCTCTCCGCTACTGCCTTGACTTCAACCCGCACGTCGTCCTTTTCCTGCGATGATGTGTCTGATCGCGTCGTTTCGCTCGTAGGAGATTCCACCAATAGCACTGGAGCCACAGTGGATTGGGATGTCGAGCTCTCGTGGCTAGCTGTGCTCATCGTGGAGACGTCTCCGATGCTGCCGCTCGTGATGGAGACTGCGCGCTCTGGAGCGTCACTGATCGGCCACTCGTTGCTGCGCGTGCCATCATTTGCTGTCGAAACATCGTGTTGACTGCCGTCGCTTATCTCGGAAACAATGTCAACTGCATCAAGTCCCTTGTTCGAGCGCTCTTGCCGCCATTTGCTGAGATTTCTGATGGCTGCCGGCCCATGGTGACGACGGCAGTGCGTAGCGGCGAGGAACTCCTCGAGCTGGACAAAGAACTCGTCGCTTTCTGTGCAAGCATCGAGTAATTTGAATTCTTCGTAAATCTTCTTTGCTCTCTCGGCCTGTGACATCTTAACCGAACACTGTTTTTGGGTCGTAGAAGCGGTCGCTGCACAATACACGAATGTCCATTTTTCCGGGTTCGGAGACCGATGGGTCGCCTGAAGGACGGCGACCACGATTTTGAACACTGGGTGTTCACAGCTCGCGGCAGTTGCTTCCATACTGATCAATCGATGCGAAACGATATGTACAACGGTATGGTACGCGCGAGCGCAGGCCCGTAACCGAGCAATCGCGTCCAAGGGCAAGCGAGAAGAAGCCGGCGCTTTGTGTGCGCGAAACGGAGGAAAACGTCCACGGCCTCACCCCTTTCAGCTCTGACCAAGCCCATGGTCCCGGGATGAAAAGTGGCACCCCGTTTGGCCACCTTGCCTCGTTCATACCAGAGCTGCAGGCGTTGTATGCAGTTGGTTGTTAGCAGATGACTCCTTTTGGTAGGTGGCCCGGGGACCGCGGACTTGGTTGTTCGCGGCACCCCATGTCAGCCCTGTCCTTCCCGCCTGTGGACTTTTTGTGGCGCTTGGCGTTTGCAACGGGAGCATGGGACAAGATTGGGTTGGGGGAATGGTGTGGGCCGCTCAGGTGGACTACGGGAGAGATTTCTCATCCTGGGCTGTGGAGGTTTGTTTGGGAACTGGCTGAGATCCCGATATGGCTCTTGTCCTAGATTTGAAGACGGCTGTGAAAAGATCAGGCAATGAAAGAAGCATTGACAAATCATTGCTTTGCGAATCATTGCTTATACAACGCCTTGTCCAGCTCCTCGCTTCGCATGCAGTGGGTCTATATCTTTCATGTCTCTCAACACTAGTGATGCTTCCCATATTGCAGCTGATGAGAAATCCGTCTCTTATCGTCAAAACCCGGTTCTGGGTCACCTCCTGGTCGCAGATACGGAACTTAGATGCCTCTTGGTTGCCACCAGCATCGCCTCTGCTGCCACCATCATGCGCTCGTATAATTATGAGAACTCTAGGGCTCCGTTTTCCATTTTTGGATATTTACTACTCAAGGTACCTTAGGGAGCCTTTGATTGTGAATGCATGTACCGTATAGCCAAACACTTGTATCACGATACTTGGTGACTTGGGAGTCGGTCACGCCTCATCTCAAGGAAGGCGGTTTTGGCATCATTCTTGGTGCCTGCTCTTCGTCTAAAGTCACTCGGCCGTCCGAGTTCTTCCCACGTCTTTCACAAACCTCGACTCAACATTCGCTCCATTCTGCCAGCCGTCCACCGTCCACCGTCAACATACGATACACCTTATTCTTCCTCACAATGCCGTATTTACTTACTTGCGTCGCCTGCCAGCGCACTCTGGCTCCAATCGACTTCTCCATCAATCAATATCGCAAAGGCCAAGGCGCAGCGCGGTGCAGGCTCTGCTCCCCCCAACCTCAAAGCCGCATTCTACGCCAGAACAACGATTATAGCGGTCAGTTCAACTATTCCACTACCGGTTTCGCCACGGCCGACGCGATGAGACGACCCTTTGCCCAGGGCGGTTTTCGATGGGCCGCCATAGCCAATTATACGTCGGGGCCACGCCAGGGCCAGTTGTGCGTGTTCAAGTGGTTCAAGGCTGGCCTCCCCGAGGGAGACCACTTGAGCATGGAGCTCAAAGTGGCCGAAACAGCGCTGGGCATCATCCATCAATTCAATAAAGCACGCATCGTCGTACAGCCAATCAAGCTCAACATGCCATCCATTTGGCGTTTCCAACAAGATTGCCTCCCGGAATGGGCCGGCATGAGACACCTATGCGAACCTTACATCATGCACTTCCAAAAGTTCACCGACAACTTGGGATGGCACCAGCGCTCCGAGGGCTGGCCGGAGGTCATGCAGGCTCTGAGTCACTTCAGCTACCACGTGACAGACGGCCAATTGCTCCTCTGTGATCTGCAAGGTGGCATCTACGCACAACATGTGGTCCTCACCGATCCATGCCTGCTATCACGGACACGCCAGTTCGGATTGTCTGATGTTGGAGTAGGAGGGATCGATTTGTTCTTCAGCCGCCACATATGCAACCCCTACTGCAGGCCGGATTGGTTGCGACCAGCCAGAACACGGTCAGCTACCCGCTAGACCTGACACCACACGATGGTGGTATAATCCGTGGACACTCAAGCTGCGAGGACAGACGACGTGGGAGTCTGATTGTTGGAAACCCATCATCGCGTACATCATTTACATATTGCTTCTCCTTGAGCATAGCATAGACCGAAGATGCATTGGCACACGTCTCGAGACATATCGGTTGTGTGCAGTTGTTTTTTGTGTGGGAAAAAGCGAAATAGCATAACAATCAGCGATCAAATTATCAAATCACTTTATTCCCAGCCTCTGGCTCCAGCCTTGCACGTGATTACAAGCCGCGTTGGCCCCATGAAGTGATTGGGCTGTGCCGATGTGCTGCGGTTTCATCAGCCGCCGGAGGTCAAGGTTGCCTGATTCCAGCCTCATCCAACTTCAACCCGCGGGGCGCATCCGTGGCAAAAATTCTTTCACCAAGTGTCGCACAAGTTCAACGTGGAGGCTTGTGACTCCTCTGTCCCAGCATAGCGCCCTCGGCTCCAGCATGCGTCTGCTATATGAGCGAGATGGCACCTTCAAGCTCACCAATGACTTGGTGCGCGATCTGCCCAAATACGCCATTCTGTCCCACACATGGGGTCCAGATACAGACGAAGTCACCTTCAAGGACCTCGTAGATGGCACTGGCAAGGACAAGATTGGCTACCAGAAAATTCGCTTTTGTGCAGAACAAGCAAAGCGCGACGGCCTAGACCACTTCTGGGTGGACACTTGTTGCATTGACAAGTCCAACAACAATGAGCTTTCCACAGCAATCAACTCCATGTTTCGCTGGTACCAAAATTCTGCTCGATGCTACGTCTTCTTGTCGGGCATAGGAGCAAGGGAGCCCGACTTGGAAACTTCGCTGCGGGCGCACAGATGGTTTACTCGAGGCTGGACGCTTCAGGAGCTTATAGCGCCTGCATCTGTTGAGTTCTTCACACAGGATGGTCAGCGGCTCGGGGACAAGAGATCCCTCGAACAGCTTATTAATGACGTAACGCGGGTCGCAGTGCAGGCGCTTCGAGGGGATGACTTGGGGCGATTTGACGTCCAAGAGCGGTTTAGCTGGGCCGACACGCGACAGACCACACATGAAGAGGACTGGGCATACTGCCTTCTGGGGATTTTTGGCATACACATGCCGCTGATCTATGGAGAAGGAAAAGAACATGCTATCCGCCGCTTGAAAAAGGAGATAGCCGAAGCCACGAATCGAGTGCAAGAGCCTAGTGCCAACAAAGGTATTAAGACCACGAGTTTCCTTCTCATCCCATAAGAAGACCTTTACTGATGATACTCAAGGCTTTTGGATGGTGCCCCTGGAACGGAATCGTGCATTCACGGGTCGTGTGTCTGAGCTGCAACAGCTTCGCCAAACACTCTTTTCGGGACAACAAACCACAAAAGTCGCCGTGACTGGCCTGGGCGGAATAGGAAAGACACATCTCGTGCTTGAGCTCATTTACCGACTACGAGCCGAAGATCCAGGATGCTTCATCATGTGGATTCCCGCAACGAGTATCGAGAGCATCAACCAGGCGTTTCTCAATGCCGCCCGAGAGCTTGGTTTGCCCGGGGTTGAAGACGACGGAGTTAACGCCATGAAGCTTGTAAAAATCTATCTGAGTAGTTACAGCGCCGGTAGATGGCTTCTCGTCATCGACAATGCCGATGATTTCAGTATCTGGACGGACAAGTCGACAGAAGACTCATCTCGCCTTATGGACCACCTTCCTAGGAGCAGCCACGGCTCAATTCTTTTTACTACTCGTGACAAAAAGGCAGCAGTTAAACTTGCCGGTCGAGATGTGGTAACCCTATCAGATTTGGACGAAGATGGTGCAATGGGACTGCTCCAAGCGTATCTGATTGACCCCAGTCTCGCAAGTGAACCAGCGTCTCCGGCCTTGCTTGCTCAATTGACCTACCTTCCTTTGGCTATTGTTCAAGTGGCCGCTTACATCAATTCTAACAGTATTGGATTAGAAAACTACTTGTCGCTAATGCAAGACCAGGAGGAAGATGTTATAGAACTTCTCAGTGAAGATTTCGAAGACGAAGGGCGCTATTCTGAATTGAAGAACCCGGTAGCCACAACTTGGCTCATCTCTTTCGAACAAATCTGTCGGCGCGATCCACTTGCGGCAGAGTACCTATCGTTTATGGCTTGCGTAGATGCCAAGGACATTCCGATTTCTCTACTTCCTCCAGCTACATCACGGAAGAAGGAAACAGACGCACTAGGGACTTTGCAAGGCTATTCCTTCATTACTAAACAATCCCCTAACGAGCTCATTACCATCCATCGTTTGGTGCATCTGGCGACAAGGAATTGGCTCCGTGAGAATAGTACACTTCAGGACTGGACAGTTGCGGCCATCGCAAGGCTAAATGAACTGCTTCGCGACCCTTTACAAGAAAGGGGGTCGAGATGGCGTCCTCTCTTGCCGCACGCAAATACTATAGTGGCCTCAGGCCGATGTGGCGAGTCCAGAGTGCAATATGCTAAACTCTGTCAGTGTTATGGGATATGTCTTGTTTCCGACGGTCGTTACCAGGAAGCAGAAGCACCATTGCAGCGAGCTATAGAAATTTTCAAGGATGACTTGATTCATGATCATGCCTTTGTCTCGGGCGGACAAATTTTTTTGAGTGCAGTGTATCGACATTTGGGTCAATGGAGAGAGGCGGAGGCGCTCCTGTTGGAAGTGATCGAAAGAGAAAACAAGAAACTAACGCTTGCCGGAGACAGCATCTTATCACTGATTTGCAAGTCTCTCCTAACGGAACTTTATGGGTTCCAAGGTCGATGGGTAGATAAGCTGCGCCTCGAGTTCATGAAGCGTAAGAGTGCTCGTAAAGAAGACACCCTGGCTGAAACAAGCCTCCTGGCGAAAATCTATTTTACTTACAAGCGCTATGATGAAGCGGAGCGATTGCAACTCGAAGTGTTGGGCAAATGTCGGACTGCGTTTGGGGATATGCACCCTTTTACAGCCTACAATATGCATTATTTGGCAGTCACTTACATAGGGCAAGATCGTTTAGACATGGCAGAGCAATTGCTAACGGAGGCACAAACAATTCTATTGAATTTTCAGGCAGAAGATCATCCACAGACTTTAAGTAACATGTCAAGTCTTTTGATGGTATACCGTCTGCAGGACCGAATTGAAGAAGCCGAAAAACTTGGGAGACAAATCTTCAAGGTTCAGCGGACGAAGCTTGGAGTTCTCAATCCTGCCACGTTAATTACAATGCAGGCTTTGGCGATTACATTGAAAAGGGGGGGTAAATGTAAAGAAGCATTAGAATTGATGAAGGAATGTGTTCGGCTACAGAAAGACCTTGGGCTGGAGAATCATCCCAGTCACTCAGTTGGTGCCAGATATCTACTTATGTGGGAAGCTGAGCATGGGCCATTACACAAATAAATTGGATACTTGATACCATTCTAATAAGAAAAGCGCGGAATCGATAACGGTGGCCACAACAGCCACTCTAGGTCGTTCTCTAAGAAGAGTATATAAAAGGTGTGGTCCCGCCGCATGTGACTGTAGTCCATTAAGTGGCAACACTCGTTGTCTGCAGGAGAACTTGAGGATCCAGATAATTTGAATTTAAGACGATCAGTGAAGTCCTGAACCTAAGCCATGCGGTGGTTATGATTGCCTTGGACACCTCTCAAACCGCGACACAACAGACAGATCTTGCAGGCACAAAGACTGGCTCCTCGCCTAGACCAATGGTACAAAGAGAGCCAGCCTCAACATCATTCACAAACTCCACTCATGGTTGCTGCAATGTTGGTAAACTCTGCCGTCAACGTAGTTCCGAGCGTCTTTGTGCAAATCCTCGTCTGGGCAGCCACTACCAGGTCTGTACTTGAGGCCATGCGATATTCCGTCCGTCTTCGGGACCCCTTCGGGAACAGGAACTGGCAAACCTTCAGATACGGCACCCTTGGGGGGCGGAGGGGGAGAGTTTTTTGGCGAGTATTCTCGGCAGGATCTTGGTCTCAGGAGACTCGCCTGCCAAGCAGACAAGGTCGCCAGAAATGGTCTCCTGCATGCTCCAAACGCCAAATGAGCAGCTCTGGTACGACTTGCCATCGATGAAGTTCTAGCCGCCCACATTGGTGCAAGAAATACCCCATCTGTAGTTTCCAGTCTCCGTGACCCCGGGGACATACGGGATGGATACCCACGGAAAAACGACTTCGCCTTTGATTTCCTCCCCACTAAGGTTCTTTGGGCTTGTGATTACTGAGCGGGATGTCTCACCCAGCAAACAGACGCGCTCATTTGAGATGGCGCTTCCAGAATCTCATCTAAAATCGTAGCACTGTTGATAGCTATTGATGTCGAAGTAGTTGTAGGCAAAATTTTCAACGCAGTGCGTGCCGGGCTTATATCTATAAACCTCGATGACACCTGGCAGCAAAAGAGCACTCGCTGGTATCTAGACCTTTTATCCACCAAGTCTAAGGTGAGACGGCTGTTCACTAGGCGTCAAGATCAGCTCGCTCGACATGCCCACTGCGCAGATGACTCCTTTTTCGACCTGGCTAATGGCGCTAAAGAAAGACGAAAAGAAAAGACGCTAGGAAAGACTTTGTTGTTTTTGGTTTTATTTGAAGGAGAGCAGACTCCAACAAGCGACACTGAAGACTTATATATCCATCTAATCATCCTTGTAAGACAGAGTTTGGACAAGGGGCCAGTCAGACGGAAGCAGCCAAATTAGCATTTCAGACAAGAGCAATTTCATGACAGATGCGCACTGATCCCACGAGAGGCTGTGAAAGAAGTTCCCGTCTCAATAGGTCGTGAGCAACCCTCAAAGTGGATGTTATTCGGCCCCTTACGTCCGGGATCATTTACAAGAACTTCTAAAAACGAATCTCCACGGATAATGCGCACCATCATTGTTGCTAGGCCCCCCTGCATGAGGCGCATGGCACGAGCATGCTATCCACTCAGAGCATACTCAGCACTTGCCTTATCCGTGTCAGTCGGTCAAAGCTTTCATGCTCTTGCTCTTCCTAGCTTCCGATGCGCGTCTTCGGAAGTGTGGCGTATCTACCCTTAAACAAATCGATCGAATTGATCATTATCTTCTCGCTTACTTGCAAGCTTAGGGCCACAAGGTTATAAATCATGTGTATGAGTTTTCATCATGTTGGGTTCAGAAAGGGCGATAATTGTCTTGTTGATGCGCTAAACTAAGAACCAGTAGAACATGCAATGCGCCCTTTCTTTCCACCTAGATCACTTCAATCCCGCGTAAACCTTCTAGACGGCAAGACAAACCAAAGGTACCAGAATTTGATACATAGACCCTATGGACGTTCTTGTATTGGAACCTGCAAGCCTGTAAGCTGGGGCCTGATCTCCTTGGGGATCTCTGACAATGCCGTGTGCGCGTTGGTTACTGACCTTGGCTTCCTTGACGCTTCGGCCCTCTACTGAAAGGTAAGAGTGGCGGAGTAAATCTTGAAGAGGGATTTGGTGTCTGCAAAGTGCAGCTTCAGAGTGACATTGATGCCATAGGGCTTGGCATCCTCTTGCTGCTCGCTTGAAGAAGCATCGGCGTCGATGTCTCCAGACACCTTGGAGAGCCCAGCGTCGAGAACGGGGGTCTTGCCAAAATAGACCCAAACTTCGGTCGCGTAAGCACTTCCAGAAACACCATCGGCTTCGATTGCTACGTTGGCGAGCTTCTGGGAAAGCGAAGCTGGACTGGGCACGGGAATATAGACGTAGACATCGGTCCCGGCAGTAGCGGCCGCGATTGATGCGCCGTCAAACTCGTACTTAATGGCGACATCGGAACCGCCAACGACGGCGTGGCCAGCAGCAGAAGTGTAAGTGGAAGACATTTTGATGTGATGTGTTGAATGTTTGAGATGCAGATTTGGGGCTAGAATTTGGCAGATTGTTTGCTGAAGAACAAACACAATGACAATCAGGAACGAAGGCCCCTTTTATAGGCACTTTTACCCACAACATTGTTGTGGATCATCTCATAGCGGCAAACTCCTGTCATGACGGAAATCATGTTGCGTTCTCTAGTTATGTCGTGATCGTCACAAAATTTGGACATTCCTCAGCTGAAAGCCCTTATCAATTACCTAGTTGGTCATGGTTCGGACCAAGCAGATGGTCATGATGCACTGAGCAATACAAATCACGAAAGCCATTGGCGCTTCTTGTCACTTCTCATGACATCGCAGCTTTGCGGAGCACCATAGGACTAGTCTCCGCTCCACGCCAACCAACTCCGAGGGGCCTGGACTCTTCTTGCGTGCATGAGCCTTCCAAAAGGAGGAGTTTCAGGTGCGCCACAGTCATCACAAGCCGCAAGGCATGTTTGGCGATCTTGGATTCTCATCCATTCCATATGGAGTCTACGAGATAATCAAGAAAGAAAGGGAATGCTACTTCAGCTAGCCACGGGCACTCTGCATACTGAGGACGATGAACATGGTTGCGGGTCAACGAGCCACTTTTGAATACACTCAAAAAGAAACTGCAGGTGACCTCCAGGGCATTGCTGTCAACTTAAAAGCCTCGTGGGCAGTAGCGCGGTCCTATCCAATCCTCAAAATGCGAATTTACCTATTGCTTATACAGCTACCATTGGCAAAGCAGTAAATTTGTATTTTGTGATCAGCAGTACTATTGCTTCGATTCGGCACTACCCCCAAAGCTTTGTTCGCTAGCTCATGATTTACTCCCAGTTTGGAAGCCTAAAGCCGTTTAGAAAAGCCGTTGGGCAACGAATGTGTTAATCAGGGTTTCTTGTGCATGATCTCAGCTCGCGGCAGTTACATCTATGGCTTGGCTGCAGTTAAATCACCCTTCAAATGGTCGCCTATAAATGCAAGGTGCTCAAACAAGGCCTGAAAATGGAGATCAACGGATTCCCAAGAGCTGTGACAGCATCACTCGGTCTGTGTCCGATGTAACGTTATGTCTCAGCAGGCACTTAGCCCCTCATGCTCTCATTCGTTCACCAGGACATGGGATGTCGATTTCGAAAATACAGTACTGTCTGGGCTTAGTGGCGTCGCTCGTCATCCAACGGGTTTCGCATACAACAACCCTACCAACCTCATGGCGCTCGCCCTACTGGTGTAGTTGCCGCCGGGTTGCTCGGAAGCCTACGTCAGCATGAGGTGGCTTGTTGCAGAAAATGCCTCTGCTCAACACACCTCAACCCTTCCACATGTATTGCAGCCACTCCAAATCCTCCTAAAGGTGTCTCAGCTCCCGGTAGGGTTACTTCCAGCGTCAACACTTACCAAAGAAGGCGCCTCAGCGCGCCACTTCTAGAGAGTTTCCTGATGGAGGAATAGCGACATTACAAGGGCTAACTTTGATATTTCATCACCTGAACCGAATGCGAACAGTGGGGGTTTTGCATATATCCAGCTGTGACGGGTGCCCGCGACAGCTCTTTTTTCTCAGTCTGCGTCGCAAAGCCGACCCTGACCATCAATTGGAGACGGACTCACATTTACAGAGCCAAAAGCTTCTGTTACTAAAAGCCTCCCTCCCGGCTGTATGGACAGAGTGGATATGAATATCCTTTCCCGGAGAAGGGTCGGAGCTTTGAACCAGTCGAGGGTAGGCATCAGCGGCCGTAAACTTGTCTACTCTTTGAGAGATACAGTGTCTCCCCCACCAAAGTGTTATTCAGCTTCCTATAGTACTTCTACAGAGCACCACAAGGTAGTGTTCTCTTTATGGTGACCAACTCTGGGGGCCTAGGCCGGTTTCATCGGAAAGCCTTCCACGTTGAGGAAGTTTATGTGAGACGGTGAAAGCTGTCAAGTCAGTAAAAGGTTAATTTCTATTCCCATTACTCAAGGATCTATGATTGGCCCATACTATGTTCGCTACTATAACATTACTCGTAGTATTGGCAGGCCAATTCCTCCTATGTGTTTGGTGAGAAAATGCTATTCCTTGGATGAGAAAGAAGAACCAACCTACCTCATGTTAAATTTCAGACCCAACGGTTTCCAAAAAAGAAAGAAAAGAAAAATTTACCTCAAGCGCGGTTGCCAGGTATACATGATGTCCTCTATGCCACCCAGTAGGCATCGGGGAATTTACGGTAGTATTCTTTCGTGAACTGAATACCTAGGACTGGATCTGGGGTGATATCATACCGGCACCCGCGGAGTCCGAGTTTCGGTTCTAGATGTATCGAACTTCCGCTGACATAATTAGCTCTACAGCTTGAATTCTCCAATCGACCTCTTGGTCTGTGAACAGCAGTAGCCCCAGTCTGGACGAACCAGTGACCAAAGCCATACAACATCATGAGATCCGGTGATCGCACAGGAATTTCCTGCAGTCAGCCTGCAATTTCCTCTCCGTCCTCCTCAATGAGTTTGTGGCTTTTTTATCGCGGACGAAACCAAGCCATGGAGGAAGAACAAGACGGCCCGGGCAATCTGGTCGGCATCTTATAAAAGCTGCGCAATAGGGACTTGCACTCTTGATTTCAAACTGTCTTTCAGGAATTCATCCACACACGTCCTAACCACTATAAAGAATATCAATCAACTTAGTTGGGTCTACATGTTATCTTTTGATGGGCTCCCTGATTAACCTAAAATAAGATCAAGATGCCCACTACGATCGCAGTCGCTGGAGGCACAAGAGGCATGGGGCTCGCAATCGTCCACGAGCTGAAGCGATTACCACACCTGTATTCTGTCAAGATCCTCAGCCGAAAGGCCAATGCCACCCAAGCCCGAGAGCTCGGGGTCGAGATCATTACAATAGATTACTCCAGCATTGAGGGTATCACTAAGGTGCTGGAAGATGAAGGCGTGCGTACTTTGATTCCTAATGTTTTCATCGCGCATGGAGTTATGCCCTCCCAGCGCAACCTAATTTATGCTGCTGAGGCTTCTAGTGTCACCAAGCGGTTTGTGCCGAGCACATTCGAAACGCCTTATGATGAGGCGTATGTTCATACACTCTTTTGGTTAGAATCTCGCTAATGGCAATTGACAGCATGGCTGCTGTCCTCTACACCGGCACATACAAGCTTGATATCGAGCGAGTCCTATTGATGACCAAGTCACTTGAATGGACGAGATTTAACAATGGATTCTTTCTGGACTACTACTTTTCCTCGAAGGTGAAGACATTTCTGACTCCTGGAAAGTATGTTGTGGACCTTGACTCCAAGAAGGCCATTATTCCGGGCAATGGAAATGTTCCCGTGTCCTTCACACATACTCTTGATGTCGCCCGATTCGTCGTCGCCAGTCTTTCACTTCCGCTTTGGCCAAGCCGTCTCTACATGTCCGGCGATTACGTTACCTGGGATCAGTTCGTTGACCTCGCTGAAAAAGCCTCCGGTGAGTCCTGCATCTGATGTTTTTAATTGGCAGACTTGTCTGATAATATTATAGGAACAAGTTTCCAGCGAGAGTACAATGATCTTGAACAGCTCAAGTCGGGAGATATCACTCGCTTCAAGCAACTGGATGGCTGGGTGGTTTTGTATGAATACTGGCCCAAAACCATGGCAGAAAGACTCCCATCCGCAATCCAATACTTCATGGGTTCTGGCCTCGTTGATTAGGATCGGTTTGGGCCTCGCCTGAACGACTTGTTTCCTGACATTAAACCGCTTACTGTTTCGGATGCGCTTGAAAGCTACTACAATGGCCAGTCCATTAAGAAGTGAAACCTTTCACAAGGGGCCTTAGAGGGCTTGGGAGAGGAGCCCCCATTATTGACAACAGTCAACAATGGAGTCTAGATAGTCTACGTGAGCTGGTCTGAACCATCTTTTTCTCGACAATCACACGAACATTAATCATAGTGTGCTATATCCTCTGTAATGTGAATTAACATGACTTTCTGCCAAAATTGATCGAACTTTCTCAATGCAATTGCTATATAATAAGGCCAATTGTTGCGTCATGGGTCTTTCTGCCTCGATATTTTACTGTCTGCTGATACTTGCCAAGTAATCTGAGTCTCGGATTTCTAATATCGTGCAGTTAATAATCCGACCGCACCAGTGCAGTGGAAGTTCGGTGAACCAGCAATCGAATAAGAAAGCGGACATGTTTCAGGGTCAATTGCTCTTGTCAGAAAAACCTTTCATCCCTGGACAGTGAGCCGGTAACTTTGTTAAGGCCACTTATCTGTCTCTCAAATATCTATACCCGTTGCTCACGTACCGCGAGTACGTCAGAGGCATTGACATCGAATTGTCGCTATTTCTACCAGAATCCAAAATACCAGATGCTGGGTGAAAAAGAAGGTTCCACTTGCTGAAAATGGGCTCCTCGATGACCTTGGACAGCCCATCGTCTGAGAAATGCTGAGGAGCAGCAAGCTACATCAACAAGTTGTTAGGACCCCGTGATCTCTTTACAGGGGATCGTGTGTCGCAAACACCGCCACAGTTCCATTGTCACTGGAAGTAATTTAGGTTCCGCACTTCGGGTTCAAGTATTTTCCTTCTCGGGATTTGTGGAAGTCCCATTATGAAGCCATTTGATGGCCGGGACGCACTCCGCGGGTTCCGCCAAACTATCTTCAGGGACTCCGCACACTTGCTGGCACTAAGACACCACATTATGCTTAATCATATTAATACTACAATATCGGCAACACTATAGATATGCTTCAAGTTTGTGGAAGGATATGAGTTCGTAGACCTCATTTTGCAGATAATTGTGCTTCAATTTCAACCACTAAAGTATTGTATCATAACTTCATAGACGACCAAGAAACGTAGTCGAATTCCAGAATTAATGGACCCAATATTTCACATCAACAAACCTCAAAATTTGAGCTCTGTCACTGTAATGAATGGGGCCTCAGGTCCAGCATATTGGTCGGCTGGATTCCTTGATACGAGCGAAAGCAATGCGGGCATCGGAACTTCGGCCGCTGTGTTCGGCCCGTTAAACCTAGGCATGGCGACAGGTCTTCCGTTGGCATAAAAGCAGCCAGCACCGATATCTCAGAAACCAACAAGCTTTTTGTCTCTGCCTTCACCGTCCTACCTTCAGAAATTTTATCGCCGAATATCGCAATTTCAAGACATCACAATGGCTTTATGTCTATCCTTGCCAATCTTCTTGGTGTCATGGCTTATGATTCCAGGAATTCTCTCAACAGTGGCGGAGATTATGGTATATGCCTCCAAATACGGCCGGAAGGTTCAAGCAAGAAGTGGTGGATGTCAAGAATATTGATCATGTCTACATCGATCCCAATGGTCTTGCCCAGGTTGGAGCTGGCAATCGACTGAAGGATGTGTGTGAGAAGTTGCATCTGAATGGGAAGAGGTACATGCCTCATGTATCCTCGCCTACCGTTGGAATTGGTGGTCACGCAACAGTCTCTGCTCATCACTGGCGCTTTCTTCGGAAAAGAGGCAGACTATGAAGCCATTAATTTTGGTGGACGCATTCCCAGCATCACGGAACAAAATACAGTGTCTGGTCTAACCTGGATGCAACACATGAACAGAACTTTTGGTGTCATATCCAGCTTGTTTCCAGATCAGTCGTATTTCTACGCCAAAGACACGGCTATTTCCTACTCGAACCTCCCGAACAACGACACCATCGATGCAGTGTTTGAATATCTTCAGAACACAGAATCTGGATCAGCCAGTTGGTTTACTTTGGTGGACCTCTATGGAGGCGCCGTTAACAAGGTCGCATCTGATGCGACAGCTTTTCCGCTCTGGGACTTGGCCTACTTTTTCGCGGTGTATGCCCAGACTGAGTCAGTGACAACCTCGACCGCGCACGAATTTGCGGACAAGGCCGTTCTCATGTACCAGAACAACAAACCTGAAAATTACTTGTCCTATGCGGGCTACACCAATCTGCGTATCCAGGGAAGTCCACAAGAAAAGTACTGGGGCAACAACCTGTTGAGGTTGAGGGAGATCAAGGCTTTAGTGGACCCTAGCGATGTTTTCTCCACACCCCAGGGTGTCAAGCCACTCTGATTCGTCTGTGGGAATTAAGAAAGTCTTCTTGCTTAGTGATCGTTGGTTCTTGAACACATAGTTCAACAAAACTGTACGCTCTTGTATGTATAGATATTGAACTATATAGTTCTGTTGAACTTTCCGCAGAACTCCCGAGTCTTTCCTACTAGTCTTTGAGCCGGATTCTAGGCCTAAGCATCTAAATTGCAATCAGTCAGGCTCTTGGACAATCAGATATGCTCGTTGTGTTCAGCAAGCAGATCACACTGCTCTGATCATGACGTATAGCACAATCATCATTACAGCTGCATTTTTGGCAATGCACGAGGAGAAATACCAAGTTTAATGCCGATGTCATCAAGAGGGTAGTTATAAAAGTTATCTGCAACCCATGACGTTGAGTTCAATACAATAGCAATGGCTATTAAACCATTGTCTATACGATAGAAGTCAGTTCTATGTACGTGTGTCCCTTGAGGATTTACGATTAATACAGTAAAGCTCGACAAGTATGAAGTAGCCGGGAAACCCTGCTGAAATTTCCTCCTACCATGCATATGATAGTTGTGTGAATACCGGGCAAGTCAATAGATAACATCTTCAATATTTTCCAAAGGCTAGTTCAAAGGAGACCCTTCAGTGTGGCAAGATTAAATTCACGACTGACGGTTGAGTTGCGTATGTGTTTTATTATGACAGAGGGCATTTACCCGACAAATGATTATGACGAAAGTTGAAACCACCGTGACGACAATGGCTGTTAGACCGAAGGGAGATTCATATTGTGGTTTTTTTATTGCGCCTTCCGGCCTTCTGGCGACCTCTTTTTCAGCTTAAAGTGTGATAGATGCATTCGAGGCTTTGTTCAGTTTTGTCTGGTCGCCAGACGCTCTTGGGTATCTCCTCATACATGTCGCCTCTGCTTTAAGTCCCTTCAAGGGATCTCAGCTCCTGGTAGAGTAGCTTCCTGCATCGACACTTACTAAATGGGACAGCTCAGCACACACTTCCTACAAGTCTCATATCGAGAGATAGCAACATCATAGAATTCCATTTTTATCTCTTATAATCATAACTAATTTAGACAATAGGAGGTTATAAAGTATGCGTTTCTGATTGAGGTGTGCAACGGCTCCTGGTTTTCACTATCTATCCTGCAAAGCCCAAATGCACTTGCAAATAGAGGCAAGGTAGTTCATGGGGGCTATAGGCACCTATGACCCGGATCTCGCTCATAATTTGTGGAAGTATTGAATGTGAATTTTCTTCGTGTACGAAAGCAAAAGCTTCGAAGCAGCTGATGGCAGGTATCAGCGGCGTAGCCTTGTCTGCTAACTGGGTGCTATACTGTCTCTCCAACGACGTATTGCTCCTCAAAGCCGCAACAACCATGTTACGAGTTGAAATGGCTACCGCAGCTTTAGTCATCCAAGGTAGCAAACTATGCTGTTTCTAATGTGGACTGAGTCCCAGTAGATCAAACAGCCACTTTGTCAACAGCAACCGGCTCGACTTTAGGCAGCATATTTCTCAGGAATACGGACCTACAGTACTCAGTGTAGGATCGGCAGGTTGACCAGATTGGCTTTCTTTAACTTCAAGGAAGTCTCACGTCAACTAGCTTGTGGAGACATGTTTATTAGCATCAAGGTTTCGCCTTCATTAAACTTCATCGCACGTTTCCACTCACAAACAATGTCATTATGGGTCTTGCCAAAATGGAGCATTACGGTCCAGTACAGTGGATCTGACTTCTTCAACGAGAAACGACTAAGCCATGCCAGACACAAACATGTCACTTGTGAATATATGGAGACCGAACTCGAAAACGTGCCTGTCTACGAATCCATAGCCCCTTGAACGTGTGAGTAATTGCGCATGTTGAAGAAGAGCCTATAATCAACATAATTTACACCGCAAGTCACTCAGCGATAGCACGAAAGAGTATTAAGATGATGGGATGTATTGCCACAGCTGCTTGAAGAAAAACGTACAATCCAATCAATCTGTGCGGAGTATCTCATTATTCCCATGGCAAATGTCCGAGCCAACATCTACCCGCAGCTTTCTCAACTCTAGTCGCCCCCTCGAACCTTTCTCACTGTAATGTGACAGCTTACTGCTGTCGCTGGCCCTGGCTGCTCTGGGAGCTGCGAGAGCCGCTAGAGCTGGAGCCGGAGCTGGAGCTGCGGCCTCGGCCGGAGTACTTATCGGTCCAATAAGAGCCAGCGTCCTCGCTGCTGCCGGTGGCGATGCCCTTGAGGAGGCCCGCGATGCCCAGTCCCAAGGACTCGAACTGACGCTCCTCAAGATCGCGGCGCGTCTTGGCTCCGCCGCCCTGAGTCTTGCTGAAAGCAGTGGCGAGGCCAGCGAGATCGAGCCCACCGCCGCCGCCGCCGCCGTTCTGCTGGCTGCTCTGAAGCAGAGACGCAATCTGCTGGGGGTCAGGACCGCCAGAGGCAGCTTGCTGAGCACCGCCGCCCACCGCCGCCAGACGCCGCCAGAGCCTCCACCAGAGCCTCCAGCTCCTCCACCGATGTACTTCTTTGCACCACCACCGCCCGCCGCCCGCCTCCGAACGATTCCACCAAGGAAGTCTCCCGCCGCCGCCGCCACCGCCGCCCAGAACGCCGTCCAAGAAACCGCGGTCCTCAAGGCTGTGGTCTGTGGGTGCAGAGACGACGGTTGAGGCAAGCATCGCAATAGCCGCGAGAGAGATGAACTTGGTATGCATTTTTGGTTGGTTGTGGGGTTTCTGAAAATTGTGTGTATTATGATATTAGGCTGGTTCAGAGAGTTGAATTATTGAAGTATTATGTTGTAAGTGTATTGCTTGATTGTTGAACTGTTATTGTGAAGTTGTTGTGGTTGTTGATGATGAGATAGACGTTGGAATGCGGCGATGACAGGGGCCTTTTATGCCTTTTGGAATGCGCTCATGGCATTAGATTTGCGTCGATCTGGAATACGGATCTGCTTGCCGTCCCATGCCGTCAATTTCAGATGCATTGACGATCTTTGGCACCTCGGCAGGTTCAAACTGTTGAGAATAGAGGCAGATCTCCCTCCGGCTGCGCAGAGAGATTGTCGGCATCCATGACGAAGTTGGACCCTGTGTCACCAACTGCAGTGGTCATTTCTGTGCCGTAGCCAAATCGTCATGGTGCACCTCGGCAGGGCTTACTGCAGAGCTCAGGTTTGACCGCCACTTTCGTCTGAGGAAGCAGTGATTGACACAGGCTCGAGCTTTACCTCACCGATCTGTGGATTTGGCAGCTGCCATTCTGGAAGCTGGTGTACGCTAACTCGGCCGAAGACGGTGCGCGATGTAGGGCTAACAATTTCGATGAACAATATTAACACTATGGCGATGCTGAGTTTGGGTGACGTTCAGACTGAGATGCCGTGCTGTGGACTAATGAATCAAGCTGCCACTTTGGGGAGATGCGGCTATGTTAGCGTGTTGATTATCCAGATTCACTAGGACAGAATAGTCAGTGGCGTACCTGAAGAGTCTCAATCAGGGTAGCCCAGGAGTATCATTGCCGGATTGACGCATAAATGACATGAGAGGGTTGCGCTTGTGGCCTTAACAGCCACGCTAAATGATTAGACTTGTCAGAATTGGGAACAACAACGCCCGGATATGCGGGATGGGCAACGATTATCGTTTTACCTTTCTCGCTTGCGCGAGTGTCAATCATCAAAATCACCGAGGTCCTGCTGCTGTCGGCCGAAATCAGAAGCTGGAGATGCCATTTCTCACCATGATTCGCGCCATCTGTTGTCCGCGGGAGACGATCACTTGCTAAGCTTACAATGATCTTGTTGGCAAGCCCATGTCACGGCTGATCATCGCGAATCACCGCGGGTAAGTCAAAACAGCCAGCCTGCAATGGAAGATGAAGACACAGCGGTAGCTCGAGTCTTGGCTGACGGAGAGCGGAGAGTCTAGGCACAAGCTTCTGCAAGCGCCCATCATACAGCACGCGTCGATCAAAAGTGGACATTGTTCAAGACGCGATTTTCTGCCGCTTCGGTTGCTGCTTTCGGCTCGCCATCATTGAGCACATTTCAACGAATCTCACATGCTCGACAAGGGACCAGCGCAGGTTTGATTTGCTCCTACTCAACAATCAGGAGAGGGTACGTCAGACGGTAGAGCCATCTAACGCGCCATGTGCTGGCCGATCGCGCGGTCTTGGTCTTTACCATATCCACCCACCTGGGTCAGGACTTGGAGTGGGATCCGTCTGTTTTGACGAGGAAGCTTGTTGCCTTCTAGGAGATGGTATCCAGTGATCAACTACTTTTTCATCACGTAATTCGAAAAGGGTGGCTCAGAAACAGCTATGAAACCAAATGACGTTTGCTTTGTTCTCTGCCAAACAGTGTCCTGGAGCGAGGTCGCCATGTTGAGCGGATGGAGGCGCGACAGCATTTGGTGATACACTACCTCATCCAGCTTTCTTTGGCATAGTAATTAGCCACAAACAAGGAATAACAATTCTGAATATCCCAAGGTAAGTATTTTCAGGGACCATGACGCTGAGTAGGCAATAGTTTGAAGACAGAAAACCCAAATCGATCTGCGCTTTCAGACACACATCTAGGTAGGGTTCTAAAGGTCCGTACAAAAAGTGTCCGCCCCTGATTTTGCTTCTGCCAGTCTTTCAAGCCCTTCCGCGTCACTCAAAAAATTGCCCATCATTATTCCATCACCGTAAGTTTGCGGTACCTTCCACAAGAAGATTCGGTGTTTCCCTTGGGCCATTTTAATACGATGCATTTCTCTGGAGAGTCTAGACGACATGTTCATGTTGCATGCGCGACGCATAATTTTGTTGTCTAACAGAACAAAAGCCGATGCAGAAACAAAGCACAGCTGCGAACAATTGTCGATAGACATCTCTCTGGCACCGCTCTCAGGCTCCGTGTGATTGCATTTTCTTTGCATCACATCCAGCTTTAATGACGATCGAGAAGTCCTTAGGGATACCATTCCGGTTCGATAACGCACGCGTCGCCGTCGGGTAGGTATTGGTGTCGCTCATAACAATGTTGGCCCTCTGAGACAATCAAATTCAGTCACCTTCTTCTCGATCTAGGAAAGTGCATACTCATCACCGTTTATTTTTTTAGTCAATGCTCGCAGGTAACCGGCTTTTGCAGGTGTTCAGGCACTTGTTCATTTCCACTCTCTACGAAGGGCGTGTCTGAGAACGGCTGTTCCCTCAATGCATCTTTCGAATGCAATAGCTTCTGAGTCAACTGCATGTTCCGGCTGAACTGCTTGTCATTCGCAATAGCTCACAGTGGAATACATTAGCGAAGGCTAAAGGCGATACAGGCTTCGTCCGGATAATAAAACACTTGCACGCTACAGCACAGAGGGCATTCCCGAGAGTCAATGCAAGGTGGCGGTTTTGAGATGATATGGCCCGGTGGATTGATGTGTTTTTTTTTTTTTTTGCTCTTGCGTGGAGTATATAATGACGAGTAAACTCGTTGGTAAATGGATACCCTGATCAGATCTTCCGAAGAACCCGAAGTCCAGAAATAAAGTCGTATGACGAATGAGGCATGGGATCGCGGCTGTTTCTCCCTTGCAAGTTTGATGGGTAAAGGATTTTATGGGCTTTGCACCTCCGGAACTCGGAGCGTCAACTTGTCCGACGGTCGATCTCATTAACACATTGAGTTTGTTCTAGATCGGGCGCAGCCAAACAGCAATCGCACCTCCGACTACTTATTCTGAGCCACGCCCGGCTCCAAGAAATGTCTTGAATTTGGTTACATAGTTACCTGAATTTGACAGCACGACCCAAAAACCATGTCCGCACAGCGCGTCCTCATTGTTGGTGGCGGCATTGCCGGTCCGGTTCTGGCGTATTGGCTAGGGAAGAATGGCTTCCAGGTTGTCGTGGTCGAGCGGTCGCGGCACCAGACGCAATCAGGCCAAGTCGTAGACCTGGAAGGCCCTTCACAGGAAATAATGTCGCGCATGGGCCTTTTACAGGAGATCCGCGCGTCCGCGACACAGGAAAAAGGCATCCGCTTCGTCAACGAGGCAAATCGGACTGTCGGCACGTTTCCAGCCGGACAATCAGCTGGCGCAAGTAAAGAGATTGAAATCATGAGGCCGATACTGGGTGAATTGATTGCCAAAGCTACCACAGCCCTAGACAATGTCGAGATTTTGTTTGGATACACTGTTTCCGAAATACAAAAGACGGACACGCGAGTACGAGTGACCTTGAATGACGCAACAGCGCACGAAGATCGAACTGAAGAGTACGATGTTGTCGTCGCCTGCGATGGGCTCCGATCAAAGACACGCGCCCTGATCTTTCCAGAAGTTCAGACGAGTCTCAAGTCGCTAGAGGTCTTTGTCGCCTTCTTCGACGTGCCAGCGGAGCCGCAAGATTATGAATACTCTAGATTGTGCAACATGCCGGGCCGAAAAACCGCCCTCATCAAGCCGCTCAACAGGGAAACATCATCAGTCTATCTGGGTGTTGCCAAGTTTGACCAGGAGCTTCATGACGCGCGGGAGGCGCGAGACGTGGAAAGGCAAAAGAACGTCGTAGCGGAGCGCTTCAGGAGCTGTGGGTGGGAGACGGATCGCTTGGTCCGCGGCATGATGGAGACAAACAACTTTTACTTTGAGGAGCTCTCGCAGGTCAAGGCGGAGAGGTGGTCGGACGGTCGCTGTGTCCTACTCGGCGACACAGCATGGTGCCCTTCCCCGTTGACGGGACAAGGCACCAACGCCGCGATTCTCGGTGCCTATGTGCTAGCGCACAGCATGATCAGAAACAAGGACGACATGGCAAAAGCATTTGCAGAGTATGAGGAGAATATGAGGCCATATGTTGACAAGATCCAACCGATTCCGTTTGATGGCCAACTGCCGAAGATCATCAATCCGGACACGTCATGGGGAATCTGGGTCCAACGAACTGTGATATGGCTGGTCTCGATTTTGAAGCTGTACAGGTTCTTTCCAGACACAAAAGTCGACTACGAGAATCTGCCAGATCTTCGATGAGAATTATTCCTTTCAGTTTTGCAAATGCTTTAGCCAAATATCACAAGTTTCACAGTAACAAGTTGACCGCATACTACGCGCATTGAGGTCACAATCGATGCCATTCTCAAGTAACAGTGTACTTCGCTACTACAGCTTCTCCTCGTCTTTCTCCACGCCGAATCCCACAGCCTCCTGGGCTTCCCGCGCCTTGCGCTTCTTCTCCTTGTGTGCAAAGTGCATGATGACGAACACAACCAAGAACTGGATGACGGATGTTATGAGTCCCGCCAGAAACCCAGTGTCGAAGCGCGGCGCCTTGACAGCCGGGAACTGCAGGAGCTGGCTCCAAGCAACGATGGCCTGGCCGATGGCGTTCATGCTCGCCGTCACCACCGCCCTCTCTTCGGCATCGTCGGCCATTGTGACGGTCGCCCAGGACATGCTGAGGGGAAATAAGGCGCCCTCGAAACCGGATATCGTAAAAGCAGCCACCCTTCCTGTCTCGCCAATGTGCCATGCCACCAGGAGGGCGTGAGAGATAATGGTCGGCACCGTGACTGCCAGGAGGAGCGGCCAGAAGCGGCCGATCTTGTCAGCGATTGCACACGTCACGAACGCTGTGACGATGGAAATGGCCGTCGCCACGGTGGGCAGCGTATTGATCTGCGTGATTGAGTACAAGTTCGACTTGGCCTTCAGGTACAGGCTGAAGGGCGAACCCGGTATCTGGTTGTTTTGGTTGCCGATTGACCACAGCGCCACGAAGAGATAAAAGTGCCAGCGGGTGAAAACCCGCCCGAAGATGTCGCGCGAGACCTTGAGCTGCGCAGGCGCCGTCTCCCCCTCGATGCGCGCGCAGGCCAGACGGTGCTCGGTCTCGTTCAAGCATCTAGGCTTGGAGCGGTGCGGCACGTCAGGGAAGACGAAGAAGCCCAAGAACGAAATCGGAATCGTGATGATGGCATCGACGATGAAGAGCCATCGCCAACCGGATAGCCCGCCGACGCCGCCTAGGCCGTGATAAGCGGCTGTCTGAAGATACCCGGCAAACATGGTGCCCAGTGGTGCAGCGGCGTAGAACAGAGCGATCCGACGCGCAATCTCCGTCTTTCGCATCCAGGACCCAATCACGTAGATGACACCGGTGAACGAGCAGGCTTCAAACAGGCCGACGAAGAAGCGCATTGCGTATACAGTCTCCACGTTGCGCGCCCAGGCCAGTCCAAAGGTTGCCAGCCCCCAGCCGATCTCGCAGAGTGGCAGCACAACATTGACGGGGAATCGAGTCAGGTAGTAGCAGGCGGGGATCATGAAGACGCAATAGGAGCTCCAAAAGGTGATGATGGCATAGTTGAGCTCGTTACCAAACATTTCCAGCTCCTCCTTCATGCCACTGTAAGATAAGATTAGATGGCTTGAAATCGAGAGGAGTGGGAATGTGCGTACGTCACGTAGGCATTTGTAAGTGAAGCTTGGGACAGATACTTGGTGAAAAAGCACAGACAGCCGTAAATCAAGATCATCAGATCCAGCTTGAGGACCAGGTGCTTCTCCTTTGCGTCCATGTCCGCAGGATACCAGCGCAGCCAGGTCATGAACTTGATCCACGCATTGTCGTGTACCTGCGCATCGCCGGCTGCGGCGTCGCCGTGACGCTGGCTCGGAAGCACAAGCGGCGACGCTGGGGCTTTCGTCTCGGCGCCCATCTCGCGTATCGACGATTCCTG
Source organism: Paramyrothecium roridum (assembly GCA_003012165.1). NCBI lineage: Eukaryota > Fungi > Ascomycota > Sordariomycetes > Hypocreales > Stachybotryaceae > Paramyrothecium > Paramyrothecium roridum. The sequence continues at coordinate 28,589 of PXOD01000829.1, forward strand.
GGGGGTACAACAGTTTGGACCGATTTGGGGGGATTCGTGGCTGAAACGGCAGAACGGCTCCGACAGGTTTAAATGCAGGCAGGAATTACTATTGAAATGTCGAGGCTCGACAATCCGTGTCCACTAATTATGGCACCATCGCACCCCGCAGTGGCATCAAGGCAAGCGAAGGATTGGAGCAATGGAGTGTTTGATAGCGAAGCGAAGCATGATTCGATCTGTTCGGGAAATAGTTTGTCTTGGCTGCAAAATACGGAGTAAATAAATATAATATAAAGCAGGGGTGACCACGACTAGCTCTGCATTCCTCACATATGGCTCGTGGTAACAGGATCGGCTCAGAGTTAAGCATACTGAAACCAAGGATCTCGCAGGGGCCGAGTTCCGAGAGCGGAGCCACGTTTGTCTGGCAGCGAATCCTCCTCGGTCTCAAAGCGAGCCAAGACATTTGTTATCACAGGGAAGCGAAATGCAATTGAATCCGCCATGGGCGTCAAAACAAGCAAGATATTCATTTGCACGCTTATACAGCGGGGCTCGACGATGGGCTGGGTCTGTCTGCGCATGGCTGTCAGTTGGTTGAGAGGAACGCCAAGATGGCCTTGTTTCATAAACTAGCTTTAATAGCTGGAGGGTCGTCAAATTTTCCGAGTCCTGGTGGCAAGGATTGTTGGGAGAGCACAACGGATTGCACCAAGTCCCAGGCAGTGTGGGCGAATCACAAGAGAAATGGATTTTCAGAAATTGGTGAACACTTTGTATTATTGTGTATAGATATCGTGACGTCGTTAATTAGAGTCAAGTTCCGCGAACCCAACCAGGCTATGCTAAGAGGAGATGGTGCCCGCATGTGTAACAGCGATGTGCGGTTTTAAAAACAACCATGAATAATGCCCTTTTTCCCTGGAACACCGAATAATGAATAGGAAATAGCTCGAAGACGGATGCCCCTAACTTCTAATCATAACACCTCTCACTCCACTCAAACTCAAGATGCTCAAGAGGAATAGGCCACAAGCTCATCAGCGGGCCTTCGATGCGAGAAACAGTTCGTGTTTGGCTCGTAGGTACCTCCTTGTCCTGGACGCCCTCGTTTGAAGCCTTCCTGACCTTGCGGCAAGTACCGCGCTTGGTCTGGGTGGAAGTCGTCGTGGGCTGCTGGGAGGCCCTGGCGCCGCAGTTGGCGCACTGGTAGCACTTGGACGAGGTCTTCTCGTCGCTGCTGCTGGTCTCGTCGGATGCGAGATCTGCGTAGTCTTGGGGGAGGTCGGTGCAGTAGTCATCGAAGACAGAGGCGATGACCTTGAGATAGTGGGCCTGGTTGCTGGCCCAGTCCAGGGAGGAGTTGTTGCGACAGCTCTGGGCCTGAGCTCCAGGAGCGGGCATGGGGTTGAGAGTTGCGGCCATGATGTAGATGTAGTGGAGGCTTTGAGCCTTGTTTGTTGATGTAACCAAGTAGTCTTTGAAGTAAATGGGATGGATAGGTTGAGAATAGGGTGAATGAGTACGCAAAGGGATGCTTGACTTATATATGGGAGTCACAGTTGTAGAGCATCATACATGGAAAAAGGGGCTCCTAGAAAAAGCCGAAAGAAAAAAAAAACATATGAGCTAGCAGCATCCAACATCCGATCCGAGCTACATCTAGAGTCATACACAGGGTCCAAATCCAATTTTTTCGTCATGCATGGTTCGCCTCAAGACAAGTGGTGGTGAGATGGAGCGGGAAGACTCGGAAACGCTGGCGTGTTGCCAAGGACAGACCACGAGGGCCCGGCATGGCCCGGCGTAGGGCAGGGGGGCGCAAGACTAGGAGAAATAAGGAAAAATCTCTTTTGGCTAATTTTATGGACCGGCTGTCAGAACCGTCAACGACATCATGTTTCCCGCGACCCTTTTTTTTTTTTTTTTTTTGTCCAAGTCATGGTGAAAGTCCTCTCTCATTCGCCACTCGGCGGTGCAATTGGTTGCATCTCCATAAAATAGACGGAGCGTACGGGTACCCTGACAATGGTGGACCGCCAGCCCAA